>VSMD01020040.1:0-47585 GCA_008750895.1 Mirza zaza | reverse complement strand
CGGTGGCTCACGCCTGTAATCCTAGCTCTCTGGGAGGCCGAGGTGGGCGGATCGTTTGAGCTCAGGAGTTCGAGACCAGCCTGAGCAAGAGCGAGACCCCATCTCTACTATAAATAGAAAGAAATTAATTGGCCAACTAATATATATAGAAAAAATTAGCCGGGCATGGTGGCACATGCCTGTAGTCCCAGCTACTTGGGAGGCTGAGGCAGCAGGATTGCTTGAGCCCAGGAGTTTGAGGTTGCTGTGAGCTAGGCTGACGCCACAGCACTCACTCTAGCCTGGGCAATAAAGTGAGACTCTGTCTCAAAAAAAAAAAAAAAAAAAAAAAGAATAACGATGATAAAAAAATGAATCTATAATTAAAAACTTTTCTACAAAGAGAACCAAGGCCCAGATAACTTCATCAGTGAATTCTACCGAACATCTGTGGAAGAAATAATGCTATCTCAAAACTCTTCCAGGGAATAGAAAAGGCAGGAACATGCCCTGCATTGTTTTATAAGCTAGCATAACTTTGACACTAAAACCTGATAAATACATTTTGACAAAGTAAAATTATAGGCTAATCATACTCATCAACACAGATGCAAAATTCCTAAACAAAATATTTTCAAATGAAATACAGAAATGCACAAAAGGAATAGTATATCATAACAAAGTTGGGTTTATTCCAGGAAGGAAAGGTAAATCAATCAGTATATTTTACCACCTTAACAGAAAGTGACTCAGTAAAACTGGAGTGAGGACTTTGAGGAAGGGAGTGGAGAAATATGAGATTGTCGGCACAGAGGCCAGCGTGGGATGAGACCGTAAACCCAGCTAAAGAGCATGGACGGTGGCAAGCTGTGGGGGGATGCTGGGGGTGGGGAAGTGACATATCGAGTTGGTATTTCAGAAAGATCATCCTTGCTGCAGCAGGGAGAGCCAGCTGGAAGGGGCCCACTGGAGGGGAGAGATCAGTTAGGAGGTTCATATAATATCGTGGAGAAGAAATAAAGGTGAAGGAGACTTGGAAGACGGATGAGGAGGAGGAGGGATGAGAACTCAGGGATGACCCACAGATTTCTGACTTGAGCATCGGGAATAATCGTGGTGTCATGTACTGAGATGAATAACAAGGAAGAAGGAACAGCTTGGGGTAAAAAAAAGGGGAGAGGGGATGACAATGAGATAAATGATGCACAATCTTACCCGTAATCCAGAATATGCACATTAGATGTTAGTTCTCCCCAAGTTTTATAAATCTGATTATTTGAAAATTAGATGTGGGGCAATAGAAACATTTATGGCATTTCTGGTGGGATATAAATTGGTACAACCATTCTTAAAATTTTTTAAATTGACAGATGAAATTGTATGTACTTACTATGTACAACATATTGTTTTGAAAAATACACATTGTGGAATGACTAAATCTAGCTAATTGACATCTGTATTACCTCATATAGTTATCATTTCTGTGGGGAGGACACTTTATATCCACTCTCTTAGCGTTTTTCAAAAATGCAGCATATTGTTAACTATAGTCACATGTTGTACAATAGATCTCTTGAATTTATTCTTATCTAACTAAAATTTTGTATCTTTTGACCAACATCTCCCCAACCTCACTCTGCTGCCACCCAGGCCCCTGGAAACCACCATTCTACTCTCTACTTCTATGAGATCAACTTTTTCAGATTTCACCTGTGAGTGAGATCATATGGTGTTTGTCTTTTTGTGCCTGGATTATTTCACTTAACATAATGTCCTTCAGGTTTATCTATGTGGCAAATGACAGAATTTCCTTTTTTATGACTAAATAATATTCTACTGTATATATATGCCACATTTTCCTTTTCCATTCATCTGTTGGCAGACACAGGTTGATTCCAAATGTTGGCTATCGTGAATAATACTTCAATAAACATAGCAGTGTAGCTATCTATTTAACATACTGATTTCATTTCCTTTGGATATATACCCAGTAGTGGGATTGCTGGATCATATGTTAGTTGTATTTTTTATTTTTTGAGGAACCTCCATATGTTTTCCATAATGGTTTGTATGGCCATTTTTTAAATCAATTTAGTTATGCCCAATAAAGTTGAAAGTCATACCCTTCAAACCAGTGATAACATTTCTAGATGCCTCACCTAAAGAGATTCTTACGCACATACTAAGGGTGACTTGTAGAAAGAAGTTCATTAGATCATTGTTTCTGACAACAAAAGATTTAAAAAATGGAAACAACTGTCCTCTTAGTGTAAAACAGCTAAATACCTGTGATTTATTCATAAGTGGAATACTTAATGAGTGGATTAGATCTGTATATATTAACATGGATGAATCTCAAAAACAATTTCAAATGATTAAAGGAAGCTACAAAAGATACATATAGAATAATATAATCTATGTAATTTTTATACAAAAAAGTTGTATATATACTATTTATGGATATATACTTATGTCCCAAGAGTAAAAACGCACACATGGAAATGATATACACCAATTTCAGAACAATGCTTATCTCTGAGAAGGGAAAAAGTGTGAGAGAAGGTAGGAGGATAGAGCTTTAGCTATATCTGTATCACATTTTTACAGAGAAAAATCTAAATTCTAAAAAGAAAAGGTAAAGGAAGTATTCATTCATAAATCTATAAAAAGAATATCTCAGCCAGGCCTAGTGGCTCACTGCTGTAATCCCACAAGGGATTGGGGAGGCTGAGGATCACTTGAGCCCAGGAGTTTGAGACCAGCCTGGGCAACATAGTGAGACCCTATCTCTAGAAAAACTGAAAAAAATCAGGTGGGCATGGTGGCATGATCCTATACTCCCAGGTGCCCAGGAGGCTGAGGCCAGAGGATCACTTGAGCCCAGGAGTTTAAGGATGCAGTGAGTTATGATTGTACCACTGCACCCCAGCCTGTGTGACAGAGTGAGACATCATCTCTAAAAAATTGATTAATTAAAAATTTAGAAAAAATAATATCTCTTTTTTTAAAAGGGGGTATAATTTTCACACCATAAGATTTGGCCTTTTTAGGTATACAGTTTGATGAGTTTTGGCAAACATATACAGTTATATAACCATGAACGATGGTTGAAAAACATTTCCATTACCCAAAAAAGTTCCCTCATGTCTCTTTGTGGTCAAGCTTCTCCCCTCATCACCAGCCATTGGCAACCACTGATCTGCCCTTACAGTTTCCAGTCCCTGTGGTTTTGTCTTTTCCAGAATGTCACATAAATGGATTCTTATAGCATGTAGCCCTTTGTCTCTGGCCTCTTTCACTTAGCATAATGCTTTTGAGATTTATTCATGTTGTTGCATGTATCAGTAATTTATTTATTTTTATTACTTAGTAGTAGTCCATTATATATAGATAATACAATTTTTTAAATCTCTTTGCCAGTTGATGGGCATTTGGGGTGTTTCTCAGTTTGGACTATTATGAATAAAAACTTCTATAAATATTTGGGTCCAGGTTTTTCTGAAATAATTTTTTAAACTTCTTTTGCATACAGTGGAATTGTTGGGCCTCTTGGTAAGTATATGTTTAACTTTATAATAATCTGCAAATTGTTTTCCAAAGTGGCTGTACCATTTTCCAATCTTATTAGTTCCACATCCACACCAACATTTCTTATTGTCTGTTTTAAATTTTAGCCATTCTACTCAGTATATTGCATTTAATTTTCATTTCCCTGATAACCTGTGATGTTAAGTACCATTTCATGTGCTTCTTTTCCATCCATATATCTTTTTTGGTGAAGTGTCTGTTCAGATAATTTGCCCACTTTTTTTTCTTTTTCTTTTTTTCATCAAGTGGACTGCGGAATAATTTGCCCATGTTTTAACTGAGTTGTATGTCTTCTTATTTTTGAGTTGTAAGAGTTCTTAATATATTCTGAATACAAGTCCTTTATCACATGTATGTTTTGCAAATATTTTCTCCAGTTGTGACTAGTCTCTTCATTTTCTTAACAATGTATTTCAAAGATCAGAAGTTTTTAAGTGTTAATGAAATACATTTATCAATATTTTTCTTTTATGGTTTGTGCCTTTCCTGTTCTATCTAAGAACATTTTCCTAGCCCAATGTCACAATAACATTTTTATATGTTTTCTTATAGAATTTTATAATTTTAGCTCTTACATTTAGATCTATAACACAAAACTGTCAGAATCTAGCCAAGTTAATTGCCTGCTAAAACAAATCAACATTCTCTAGAGAATTTCTACGGGCCTAAGAGGCTCACAACATAATATTCAAATTGTCCAGGATACAATCCAAAATTATTCAACATATAAAGAACCAAGAAACTGTGGACAGTCTCAAGGGAAAAGGAAATCAAAAGATCACAACTGCAAGATGACCCAGATGTTGGAAATATCAGATAAAAACTTTAAAGCAGGTAGTATATCTATGTTTCATGAGTTAAAGGTAAACATTTTGAAATACAAAAGTTATCAGCAAAATAATAGACACAATAACAAATAATCAAATGTAAATTTTAGGACTGAAAAATATAACATCTAAAAATATCACTGGATGGACTCAATATCGGAAAGAAGAGCATGACAAAGGGAAAGAGTCAATGAATTTGAAAATATTGTAATAGACATTATCCAATATGAAGAATGGGGGGAGGAATGAACAGAATATTATCAAAAGACCTAATATTTATTTCACTGGAGTCCTAGAAGGACAAGACAAGTAAATTGGTGCAGAAAGAATATTTGAAAAAATAATGGCCAAAACTTCCCTAATTTGATGAATGACATAAACTTACAGGTTAAAGAAGTTCAGGAAATTCCAAAGAGGATACATGCAAAGAAAACCAACCATGGCCAGACACAGCATAATCAAACTTGTCAACACCAAAGTTTGTTTTTATTTGTTATTTTAATCTTAAAAGCTGCCAGAAAAGAAAATGGGACATTACATAAAGAGGAACAACAATTCAAATGACTACTGATTTTACTTCTGAAACCATGGAAACCAGATGACATTGGAACAACATTTTTTTTTTTTTTTTAAAGACAAGGTCTCTCTGGTTGCCCAGGCTGGAGTGCAGTGGCACAATCATAGCTCACCGCAGCCTCCGCTGGGCTCAAGCATTCCTCCTGCCTCAGCTTTTCAAATCTCTGGGATTACAAACATGAGCCATTGTGCCTGACTTGAAACAACATCTTTACAGAGTCAAAAGAACTGTAAACCCAGAATTCTTTCTTCAGTGAAAATATCTTTCAGGAATAAAAGTTAAATTAAAACATTCTCATATGAATGAAAAATAAGAGAATTTGCCACCAGCAGACTTGCTCTAAAGGAAATGCTGAAAGTTCTTTAGACTGACAGAAAATTATACCAGGAGGACACTTGAAACTTCAAGAATGAAGGAAGAACAACATAAATGGTAAATATCTGGATAAATATTTCTCTCCATTAATTTCTTTAAAATAAGTATGACTGCTGAAAGCAAAAATGATCACATTCTCTTATGGAGGTTTTAGGTATGTAGATGTAATACTTAAGACAACTATAGCATAAAGGGTAGAGAGCAAATGGATTTATATGGCTGTAAGGCTTGAAATAAATGACTGGAGGAGCCCAGGAAACAAAAGACCTAGAAGGATGCAGAGATCCTTTGATAATGTGTTGTGTTTTTTTGTTCTTTTTGTTTCTTTGGTTTTTTTGAGACAGGGTCTCACTCTACTGCCCAGGCTAGAGTGCTGTGGCATCAGCCTAGCTCACAGCAATCTCAAACTCCTGGGCTCAAGCAATCCTTCTGTGCCTCAGCCTCCCAAGTAGCTGGGACTACAGGCATGCACCACCATGCCTGGCTAATTTTTTCTATATATATTTTAGTTGGCCAATTAATTTCTTTCTATTTTTAGTAGAGACAGGGTCTTGCTCTTGCTCAGGCTGGTTTCGAACTCCTGACCTTGAGGGATCCACCCGCCTGGACTTCCCAGAATGCTAGGATTACAGGCGTGAGCCACAATAATGTGTTTTTATGTGATATCTACATGCTGTTAAATCGTTTCACAAAAATTTGGTATTTTTAACTGGGAAATGTAATTCATAGAGGAAAATGTATTTCAATTAATTTGATAAAAAGATAATCTTTCCTACATTGCTAAGTTATATTTCTCCTTTATTTATCAATTTCTTTGTATGAGATGGTATGCAACAAACATGAGAATGGAGTAATGTAAACAAAAAAGAACAAAAAGTCATTTGTAGTAGGATGTGCTACCAAAAGAGAATTTTGCTTTCCTGCATCCATAATTCAGTTTAAAACTACATAAGTATCTCTCTCTCTCTCCATATATATGTATGTATCACACGCACGCGCACACGTGCACACACGAAAATAAGACGATTACCCAGATAAGTGACAGGTGTAAAACTCTTTTCCTAATTAGTTCTGACAAAAAGAGCTATTGAGACTAGCAATTAATCCTGAAGAATTGCCTTAATTCTCCTATTAGCACTTCTGGAGATATCCTTAGAAAATCTTAATGTAAACTACAATGCCAACAGTCTTCAAACTTTTTGCTTATGTACCACCTAAAAGAATTTGCAAAACTATGTGCTCCTGAGCGGGCGTGGTGGCTCACGCCTGTAATCCCAGCACTATGGGAGGCCGAGGCGGGAAGATGCTCAAGATCAGGAGTTGGAAACCAGCCTGAGCAAGAGCGAGACCCTGCCTCTACTAAAAATAGAAGGAAATTAATTGGCCAACTAAAAATATATAGAAAAAATCAGCTGGGCATGGTGGCGCATGCCTGTAGTCCCAGCTACTTGGGAGGCTGAGGCAGCAGGATTGCTTGAGCCCAGGAGTTTGAGGTTGCTGTGAGCTAGGCTGACGCCACGGCACTCACTCTAGCCTGGGCAACAAAGCGAGACTCTGTCTCAAAAAAAAAAAAAAAAACAACTATGTGCTCCTTTGCACATTTACTTGATATATAAAATTTTTCATCATAAATTTAAAGAGTGGAAAAGGATGTAATTTCCAGTGTATCACAAGTATAGGAATTTAAAAATAAAATCATTATATAATTATTTCAATGTCTAATAGAATAGTAATTTAATAGCCATCATAATTTGTTTTAAAAATATATGAAAAAAACCTTGTTTAGTAGTGGGAAAGTTTATATCATTTCTTTTTCCTCCTTGAAGTTACATTCTACTCATCTCACAAAATTTTACCTCAGCTTTGTATGTTTTTATGCTTGAAAGTCTTTACTGATTATCTGTCATATTTCTCTGCAACAAAATACTTATAAATTGAATTTTAGTTTTTTTAAACTTCTGTGACTAAAAGTCTCTATTAAAATATTTAAAATATTATAACCTAAAAATATTTTTCCACCTGGGTTGAGTCATCATTGCAATATTTTTCTATACAAATGATCAAAATTACTTAAATATATTATAAATTTTGATGAATACTTATAGACCAAAAAACTTTTAACATATCCCTTGACAGATGAAGTTTTCCCCACTTAGTTAATGTATCCATGTGGGACTACTATTTATTACTTGAATGAGAAGCATCAATTCTATTCCTATTTTCACTTAAATGGATGTAAGCACTGAGAAAATTTGTTCACATAAGTAGATGGAAATGGAAAAAGCTGTGTCATAGCAATGTCACCCAATTCTTTTTTTTTAATTGTGGTACCATAAAATTTACCATCTTAACCTTTTTTTTTTTTTTTTCCGAGACAGAGTCTCACTCTGTTGCCCCAGGTAGAATCTTCATAGCTCACTGCAACTTCAAACTCCTTTAATTTGACTTTTAAAAGAATTTATCATCCAGTCATTAGAGTCATTCACTTTCACAATGTCTGGGAAACATACCAAAAAGTCAAGACCAAAATTTGCCAAATCTATTTTTGTTTTGTTTTCATTTAGAAGCACTTTGTTTTACCTGAAATAATCCTTGATAGGTTAACAAAATGGAAATATTGCTGATTTTGATGCAAAATATTTTTGATAAAATGATTTTATCTCACCATGCACTTTATATATTTTTACCAAACCTTGCAGCTGCAGATATAGCTTATTCGATTCATAGAAAACACCCTGTTGGCTATATAATCTAGCTAGTAAAGCCAGTCCTCATTGTCAAACCAATCATCTAGGTTATATTCACTTTGAGAAAAAGTCTGGCTTCATTTTTAACTCACATAAATGTATTTGAACATGTATTTTGAATTTTTTTAAACTGGGAAATAAGTTATCGAATGCATCTTATAAGTTCAATCACTAAAAGCAGTCAAGATTAAAATGTTGAAACTAATAGAATTGGTTTATCCATTTTTATAATGTCATAAAACCAAGAATAAATCTATGTGGTTTTTCTCATTGCTTAATTAATACTAATAAAACACAACATGCAGCTAAAATACATATTATTTATGAGTTGGGACACAATAAAAGACACAGTAATCCTGCTATATTACAGTAAATATTGTAACTGCACAAGGCCAATCTGGTAACAAAGTTGTGAGCTATTTTTCAGTTGCCGTGGATCCCCAGGTTGAAGGTCACATAATCTGAGCAAGCCCAGATGAACTGAGCCTGTAATCAGTGGCAGAACCTAAGTGCTCGGACTAAGGAGCCAAGGCTCAATTTAAGAAGTGGACATCACATGGTAGGAACCAGAATCCAGGATCCAATCAGAACATGCCTCCTGGCATCACCCCATCACAAGATGCTATTAAATCACACCTCATTACCCTATGCTTATAAAATCTGACCCAGTCCCCAGCTCAGGGAGACAGATTTGAGTGTTTCCTCCTGTCTCCTTGCCAGTGGATTTGTAAAAAAGCTTTTCTTTTGTCAAAGGCTTGTGCCATAGTATTGGTTTCTATGCACATCAGCAAACAAGCCCACTGACTGCTTGGTAACAATATGTCTATATATATATTGAACTTTGGTTTTCAACTTTTAGGAATAACTAAAGAAGAATCATACATAAAATTCTGGAATATCTCTAATTAATTTTTTACAAATCATAATAAAAATGTTTCCTATATATTTAATGAAGAATAAAAGTATATGATATTAAAAATCAGGCCAGAAGCTAAAGCATAACTTTATTTTTGTTAATAAGAGGCAGAAATAAGATTAGGATTGAAGTATCTATACTCTTCATAATAGAATTTGATAAAATAAATGTGTCAGACAAGACAGGCTAGGTCATGCTGCAGAAACAAAGAAGGAATTTGTATGATTTAAAACAACAAAGCTATGGGACTTAAAACAATAAAATCTCATTTCTAACCTAAGCTATATTTCGACTACGGCTGGCAGAACAGATCTTCCCCTCAGGGTCACTCAGGGGCCCAGGCTGGCAGAGCAATAACTCTCCACATCAGAAGGGAATGAGCACTCTGGAATTTCATAAGAGTAATTAACTACCCAAACCAGGTGACACTTCACTTCTGCTCATAAATCATTGGCCAGAAAGAGTCACATGGCCTTAATCAATCCCAAGATTGCCATGAAATCCAATCCAACCAAAAGGGAAGGAAAATGTGAAATATTTGGTGAACTGTATCAGTGATTATTACAATACATTTTAACCTTTATTGAAAACACATCCCAAATCTAAAAAAAAAAAAAAATTATGTATGACTTTTTGCAGGTTATTTCAGCATAATGAAAAATATAAAGGTCCCAGAATATAATCCATATTATATCTATAATGATCAACATCACTACTTCAGCTGTTCAAAGCTGCTTTTCTTGGCCTGGGCACAGTGGCTTAAGAATGTGATCACAGCACTTTGAGAGGCCAAGATGGGAGAATCACTTGAGGCCAGGAATTCAAGATTAGCCTGGGCAATACAGTGAGACTTTGTCCCTACCAAAAAATAATTTAAAAAAATTAGCCAGCTATTGTAGGAGGTTGAGGTGGCAATGAGCACCACTATACTCTAGCCTAAGTGACAGAGCAAGACCCTGTCTCAAAAGTAAATAAATAAACAAATAAGCTGCTTTTCTTTCCAGGTAATGACACATCCTATGGATAAGTAGTGAGAATAACTGAAAAGAATTGCTTGAAAGAATTATTGTAAATGCAGAAGTGAAAAAGAACCTACATGATGCTAAGAAAGAGTACTTATAGAAATAGGGTATCTGTAAATTGATTTACTTAAAGCAGTAAGTATCCACCTACCTCTTGGACTATGCTACACAAAAAGAACTTGAAGTTAATGTGAGCTTTATTGCTCTGCCTAATGGGAAGGAACATTTGCCTTAGATGTGATGACCAATGAAATCACTTAGAGCACAGGCTTTCCATTTTACCACAACCTACAGTAAGTATATTCTACATAATGATCCAATATACACATACCTATTGTTTCATGAAACAGTAATTACCCCCTACTGCATGTGATGCACTCTGATATTTCCTATTCTAATGTCTTTCTTTTAATTCTGGTTTCAGCCTATTAAATTGATTTTGCAACAAACTAATGATACACAATCCACAATTTGAAAACATTGGACTATAGAAATAGATATATAAGGCAATATCTGGTTATAAAGCAATCTCAGATTATAAGAAGTATTCTTAAAATAGCATTACCTTGCAGTGACAAGTGGCTAAGCCAAAATCTGGTGAAGTCAATGTCTATAGGTGGTTAAATTTTAGTCTATTAATTTAGTTTTCCCATCCCTAATATTCCAACATTCCCATTGGTCATTAACAGTCTCTCACTAGCCAATTTCATGGGCCTGCTGCTTCCAACCTTATGGTAAGCTGACAAATATTCCCCAAATATATCTGATCCTAATCCCTGGAATCTGCAAATGTTATATACGGGGAAAAGGTGTTTGAAGATGTGATTAAATTAAGGATCTTGAAATAGAATGTTTTGGATTATCCAGGCAGGCCCTAAGTATAGTCCCATGTATCCTTAGCAGAGAGAAGCAGTGTGAGATCTGATACACATAGAGGAGGAGCTCATATGAAGAAAAAGCAGATATGTGAAGACACTGGGCCTGGTATCTGAAGCGACATGGCCACAAGGCAATGAATGCCAGCGGCTACCAGAAGCTGGAAGAGTCAAAGAATTAATTCTCCACTAGACTCTCAGGAGGAAGCTAGCCCCCATCAACATCTTAATTTTGGCCCAGTGATACTGATTGTGGACTCATGGCCTCCGGAACTGTGAGAGAATAAATTGTTGCTGTGTTAAGCCACCAAGCCTGTGATATTTTATTATAGCAGACTTAGGAAACTAATATGGACCCAGTAAATTTGACCTGATGAGAGTAATGGTGCAAAGTAGCTTGTGTAAACAGCTACCTATAACTCTTTGCTATGTTTCAAGAAAGATTTATGGTAGCTTATAGTGATTCACAAAGTGTACCAATAACACAAATAATAGGTGAAATGGGAAAAAAACAGGGATGATGTACAAAATGGAAACCTTCCAACAACAGGGTGTATGGAAATACACATATAATAGTTCTTGCCACAAGTCAACTACAGATTTGGCTTTAAACTAGCTACCAAGATGCAAAGGAAGTCTTCGTGTTTATATGATTCAGCAGCCATCAGATAAAAACAAACCAACTCCACAGAAACACAAAAGACAAGATGAAATTTCTCCTAAGAATTCTGCCACGCAGGACATTTTTTTGGACTGTAGCTATGCATAGGATACTCATTACCCCCTGTGTAAATGTAACTGTAGCCACTAGACCCAAGTTTATAAGGCTGTATCATAAAGTGATGATATCTCAAAACTTAAAACTTGATAAAAGCAAATTCTGTAGTATAAATTGATAAGATGTCAAAACGTAACTTAATAAAAGCAAATTCTTTAAGAGGAAAGGGGATGTAAATAGAATACCCTCGAGGTATGCAAATCACTGCTGATTTGCCTTGATTCCAGGGTACACTTTAGAGTATTTATGAAAGGCCTTGAATCATGCTCAGAAAATAAGTACCGTGTTCTCAGCCAAACATTCAATAAGTGCTGCATACAATGCCTATGGGATGTGGCTTGCTTGAAAGCAGATTCAGTATGGAGTGAAATACCTATCTGCCCAGCGAGGTCTACATGACTACCGAGGAGACAGGTAAATGGCCCACTCCTACTCCCTGGAGAAGCTTCTGTGCCAATGGGGAAAGTGCTCCTGACCCAGCCTAAGGGTAGCAAGGAAGGCACCCAGGTGATCCCAACTGACTGTTAAAGAAAGAGGA
The DNA here is from genome assembly GCA_008750895.1 of Mirza zaza. Classification (NCBI taxonomy): domain Eukaryota; kingdom Metazoa; phylum Chordata; class Mammalia; order Primates; family Cheirogaleidae; genus Mirza; species Mirza zaza. Next base: position 35,363 of record VSMD01020040.1, on the reverse strand, counting down.
GGGGAATGGCACTGCAGGTGGGTCAGAAAAACCACAAGGCACACGCATGGCCGTTGCTTCAGAGCTTACTGGAAGCAGCTCTGTAGCATTCCCAACAAAATAAAAGCAGCGAACCCTGCAGGACCTTCCAGGAAAGCCAATCCTCCCGGGCTCTGCCCAACCCACAGCCCCCAACCCCCGCCCCAGTCCACACTGGCGGAGGCGCTAGCCTCACTGGGCAGGCGCCAGGTTTACCTCGGGGGCCTCCAAGAGAGGGCGCCAGTAAGTCGGGGTCGCCGCTCCGCTCTAGCCTTCAAGCTTCCGTTTCTCTACTGCTCTCCGCAGCCGTCGCCGCCGGGTACGGGGCGGGCCTTCCGGGACGAGGGCGCGTGGGTGCGGAAGGTCAGGTCCAGGTAAGATTGCTGCTGACTTTGCGGGTATCTGCAAAGAGTTGAGAGTCGTGTATGTAGAGTTCTTCAGGGGTCTTCAACCTTGTAGAGTCGCCAAAAATAGGACGAGTCCGTTTCATTATTTAGCGATCAGCTCGGGGGTGGGGGGGGGGCGTTCGAGTTTATCACACAAACTTGGCCTTTTCCTGCAGCAGTTGGGGCATTTACCAAACCAAGGACGCCAGCGTTCCTGCTGCCGTAGTTTCCTGTCAGGAGCAGTTACTCCCTTCCACATCAGTTCGATGTACGGGGCTCAGTTTTTCTGCTCACCAGACGAATTGCTTTCTGCACCGTACCTTTGTGTGAGGGATGGAGATTACTTTTGTTACCAGCTGAAGAAAAGTGCAGTAGTATGATATTTAACACAGTGACTGCCACACTGGAAAAAAAATTGTTTTTCCTTGGGGCCATGGTGTTTTATTACGAAAACAGAATAAAAACTTCGAAAACAAAATGATCTTTTCTAACTTAATGAAAAATGTATTTTTGTTGTTTTCTGTGCGTGAGTTATATGCATTTAAGTTGTTAGCATTAATTGTAACAGTGAGGACATCAACAAGTAAGATTTTCATGAATCAACTTGAGGGTTTTGCCAGGGGGCTACCCATCATGTAACGAGTATGTTACAGCAGCATGAGCTGCCTGCGCATCACGCATCTCCCAAGATAAAGGGAAGTGTGAGTTACATATGCTTCACGAAGCCCCGGGTGTAAGTCAGATACAATTCATATGGCAATTAATATGTTAAGAAAAGTGTATGCCCTCCCGTTGAGTCGGTTGACTTGATAGTACAGTCGTTCCCATCACAGGCAGAACTGATCAAATCACGTGGAGGGAGTTGAGTTGTTCTTGCTGAACTGAATAAATCTAACACATATTCAGTGCTATTCATGCCTCTACTAAGTAAAATAATTGGTACTAGGCTTTAAAAATAATAAAGCACTCTGTTTAGGTTTTTATGTTTAGATTGTCTCTTTGGTAACACCTGTATGGTGTGGGTGAGTTCGTTGGGTCCCTATCATTGTTAGGGCAGGCACTGTGCCATGAATTTTGCATGTTACCCTCACAACACAGGTAGTATGACTGTCTTCATGTAGTAGATAAGAGAACCCGGCAAAGGATAAGTACTACTACAAAATGACATGGCTATTAAAAGGCAGAGGCAAGATTCCAACCAGCTTTTCTACTCCGAAGCTAGTGCTCTCTGCTAACCAGTGCTTTTGAGAAACTAGAGAAAAGTCTCTCCCCAGCAGAATTTACACACGCACATGCACATTTCAGCATACAGGTTTGTAGTTTCACAGGCTTTAAAACATTGAAACATATCTGGGTTAAGAATTCCATCTGGGTTAAGTATTTCATCTTCACCTTTCAAAAAGAAAAGGCAAACCAAATCTGAAACCAGTTGAAGTAAACCTGACCTTTTAAAATGCATCAGACCTATCAGAAAGATAAAAAAAACTTGCCCTTTTGTGCCAAAGTAAAAATATGGGAATTTTCTTTTCATCTGGGCTTAATTTGTTTTGCTAGTCACATTTGAGTAATTTGTTTTTGCTTAGCATTTTCAACTCCAGTTAATTTTTCTTCATGATACTGTAGTTTTCCTTAGTTCACATTTAAAGAAAGGTGACATTTTAAAGTGACTGTTTTGTACCCCTTAGAATGGTTTCATGTGAATCAAAATCTAACTGACATGTAAAGTATTTGCCTTTTACTTCAGTGTCATTAACAGGATCATATTCTTCCTTCCTTCTTTCTTTTTTTTCTTTCTCTCAAGATGAAATTAGTTGAAAGATAGCGTAAGATAGCATACCAGGTCCTGAAAAGTCCTAAATAAGGCTTTTGAATTTTTCTCAAATTTAAAGCTTGTAAAAAGTGGCAATTTGTTAGTTTTAGGACCAATATTTGGACAGCAAAACCTTTTAGCCTATGTAAAAAAAAAAGAAAAAGTATACCAAACTCCTCTGTCATTGTGTCTGTGTTGGTAATTGTTATAACCATTTTCGGTTTACTCCTGTTTAGTGAGTGGGTCTTTGTTTCTACTAAGGGATTCAGTTTTAAGGGATTCAGTTTGGAGAGGTTTAAAATCTTTCTCCATCATAAAATCTTTAGGACTTGGATTTTGTGTCATAACCATGTTCCAGTGGATTCTAATGTGACTTTATTACTTATGAGTTATACGTCCTACTAATTTGCTACATTCCAAAGTGGGCATGAAGATAATTTAGCATCCTGTAATGGCTTCAGTGACTACTGTCCTACTGAGTCCCTTCTTCATTGCTACCTGTTAAGTTAACCCATGCGCTAGTCCCCTCTATGTTTCTCTGGCTGTCAGTCTTTGTAAATAAGGAAAATCATTCCAGAAAGGTACAAGGTTTAATTGTATGAAGCATTACTCTTTTTTTGCATGATTAAATGAGGACAAGGATTAAACAAATATGTCTGTGTGGGACATATGAATACGAAATTTACAAACAAGTTTAACTTTTTTCTCTTTTTTTTAAGTTACCATTTACTGAGTACCACTGTCTTACTCATTTCTTGTGCTAGTCCTGCAGGCTTCATAAGTGTGGAAATACTGTGCAGTTACAACAGAAATGTCCTCTGATGCCATAATGGTAATTAAGCAAAACAAAGTTGATGAAGAAACAGTTTGTTGTTGTTTTTTAATCTGATATTCGGGAAACTTTAAAGGTGAAAATAAGAAAAAAGATAAAACATGGAATGAAACTTGGTACACCTTTTGAAGGCGATTTCTGGACATTTGTGAGGCCTTTAGACATTTAGAGGTAAAGTCATTACCTTTAAACGTAATGACTTTCCTCACTGATTAAAATATAACCCAAGTCTTAATAACTCTACCCCCAACCCATTCACATGCACATAATGGAGCTAGAGGTGGAAGAGAAGTGATCTGGGAACTGAGAGTGCTGAATGGAAAAGGAAAAGGGAAGAGCAAGGCTTGTAGGTGATCCCCAGATGGGGGCAGAGGAAGAGGTGGACCTTGGATACAACAGTTCTCCCATTACTGGCCTTCAGGTGGCACTGTTGGCCCAAGATTGCTTGATTGGTGTTCATAATGGTAAATGGTTGGTTTGAGATTGAACATTCTGCAGTTGGTTTGACATTAGCCTTTTCTCTTTGAGTGGATCTCGAAATAGGTATTAAAACTTCCCTAATTTAAACACTGGGTTGGTTGGTTTTCTTGCAAGAGCTATTTTGAAATTCACCTGGTACCCTTCCTGTTTAAGAGGTTTTTGGGGGTACATTTCTCCCACTGGTTTTTCAAGATAGATTTATCCCTTTTTCCTGTTTGGACATTGGCTCCTTTTCATCCCAGCTGAACTGTCCCCCAGGATAGTCTTAGTCAACAAAGATTCTCTTCTCACTACTAAAATTTCACATAAATTTATATATTCTGCCAACAGTAACTCCTGTGTCTGATCTAGAATGGAATGAGAGTTATTCCACCAGCAGCATTCTTAATTTTTATGTACTGCTTGTATAGTTTTTGATGTCTATTAGCTGTAATTTGTGCATATCATAGATATCATTCTTATACCTATTTGTTTTTTTGTTTTTTTTGAGACAGAGTCTCACTCTGTTGCCCAAGCTACAGTGAGTGCCGTGGCGTCAGCCTAGCTCACAGCAACCTCAAACTCCTGGGCTCAAGCAATCCTGCTGCCTCAGCCTCCCGAGTAGCTGGAACTACAGGCATGCGCCACCATGCCCGGCTAATTTTTTCTATATATATTAGTTGGCCAATTAATCTATTTCTATTTATAGTAGAGACGGGGTCTCGCTCTTGCTCAGGCTGGTTTCGAACTCCTGACCTCGAGCAGTCCACCTGCCTTGGCCTCCCAGAGTGCTAGGATTACAGGCGTGAGCCACTGCGCCCGGCCTCTTATACCTATTTCAACATTCAGTGCCTCTGAAGAAAATGTTACTATTTTCAGCTGATAAGAACTTAGTTTGCATTAAGGCAGAATATATAAGATGGAAGATAAGACAAGTAACATCACAATTCATACGTGCCTTCTATTTAGTAATAAGATGAAAATAATGAAAATCTTTGGAGCTGTTGAGTTAATTTCTATAGGACTACTATCTATTTGTTTTTCCCAAATGGCTCTCAGTCTCTAGGCAGAATCCAGTTCAGTAACCTAGAGGCCATATGACCTCATAACTCATTAGCAATTCTCAGAGCCATCTGGAGCCCTTGAGGAGAACAGTGTTCAAAGGACTGATAATAAAGACAACAGCATAATTATTTCTCTGCCATGATTACACCTTTGGATGGCAAGCAGTCAGCATATTTACTTTGCAGATTGCTTAGGCGAGTGTTTTCTGAAGGTATAATGCTGGGGTAGGATAACTTATTTCCCTGTCCTCATCATCCAGCCTAGAAATAGGTAAATAACCTAGTCAATCACAGAGCAGTTCATTGTAAAAAGGGCAGTACAGCAAGGAAGTAATAGTATGTAAATACAAAATGCAAAAATTGCAGATGTGAAGGATGCAAAGAAAATATCCATTTGGACTGTGGCTATTTCTCAACTTCAAGGCACATCCTGCCAACGACGTACACTGATTCATGTGTGGCTTGCTGTGTTTTCATTTTCTAAAGTGTTCATTAGATCATCTTGGGATTTCTTATATTAACCTAATTCTCTTTTCATTTTCTGTAAGGACTCTTTCTCCTTGCTGTTCAAGAAATGTCGTCGCTTTCAGAATATGCCTTGCGCATGTCTCGTCTGAGTGCCCGGCTATTTGGTGAAGTTGCCAGGCCTACTGATTCCAAGTCCATGAAAGTGGTGAAACTGTTTAGTGAACAGCCATTGGCCAAGAGGAAGGAGACTTACGACTGGTATCCAAATCACAACACTTATTTTGCACTCATGGGAACGCTCAGATTTCTTGGCCTCTATAGGTAATGACAAAAAACACAAAAAGGGACCTCAGATTTTTTTAGTAGATCAGAAAAGGAAAAAAATTAGCTTTCCTATCCTTATAGTTTTGTGGTTATTATAATAGAGGCCCAGTTGTTCACAAAGGCAGTTTGCAGGGGAAAGGCTTCTTTCAAAATACCCATAATGGGGAAATCAGAAATGAAAAAAGGAAATTCAGGCTTGTTAGAAGACATGTTTTAATTATGTCTAAAATGTGACTGAGTTATAGAGAAATATTTAATAATTCACTAAGAGCACTCTAAAAAAGATGCAGAGAAAAACGTCCAAATGCTGAGGAAGAAAACCCCATGCCGAACGTGAGGGCTCACACCTGTAATCCTAGCACTCTGGGAGGCCAAGGCGGGAGGATTGCTTGAGCTCAGGAGTTTGAGACCAGCCTGAGCAAGATTAAGACCCTGTCTCTACTAAAAGTAGAAAAATTAGCTGGGCATCATGATGCCCACCTGTAGTCCCAGCTACTTGGGAGGCTGAGGCAGGAGGATCACTTGACCCTAGGAGTTGGAGGTTGCTGTGAGCTATGATGATGCCACTGCACTCTACCCAGGGTGACAGAGCGAGACTCTGTCTCAAAAAAAAGAAAGAAAACCCAGAAATACCGAGGTTGCCAGGGTATCAGATTCTTATTATCACATGAATAGAGCCCTTGCCCTATACCTGATCTTTTTAGCTAGTGTATGAGAGCCTCCTTTCTCTTCTGCTGGCAATTTTGTTGGTGTTCTTATTTCCTCCCCCTGTGTTCTGGGATTTTTGTACCCTTTTTGATAAATTAATTTGGTCTAAATAAGCTGTAGTTGGCCTTTAAAGGTAATATGGAAATTACACAGGCTCTTATGACATCATGCATTTCTGTTTGTTTATGTCTAGGAAGTAGATGCTTATAATTGTATACCTCTAGAAAGAAAAAAGGTCAAATACTTACATGATCATTTTCTTTAAAAAAAATTTTTAATTACCAAACTAATATGTACTCATTACAAAAGAATTCAAATACTACACAGTTGTATAAAGTTAAAATACCTACCATCTGTTGAAAAATTTAACACATTTTAATTGGACTTGTCTTTGGGCAACAATACAAAAATTATTTGGGACCATTCACTCTAATATGATAAAATTAATAGTGCAGCATGATATTCATTCCAGACAGCTAAAGGTTAATATGTTCATTTATGCAACAGATATTTCTTAAGTACCATCCATGTGCAGGCACTTAAGATGGCACTAGGAGAACAGCAATGAACAAAATAGGATAGATTTGCTTAGTTAATATATTATTAGAGGGTATAATCCATGACATTTTGAATGTTTGGAATTGCTTTGGGACTATCACCATTAGTCTAGACTCAGAAAATAAAAACTTATTAGGACCCAGAATAAAATATTGGAAGAAAGATCCCCTGAGTAGAAGATTATAACCCATAGCAAAATCACACTTGGCTATTTTAATTTGTCTGTTTGCTACTGCTCTCCATTTGTTTGAAAAATAAAGATTTGGCCATCTTTGGGGACAGAGAAAAAATACTTAACACTTAGTACCCATGGAAAAGCAAAATTATTTTCATGTAGTCACTAGTTATGGTAATGGCACCTCTAATGCTAGGTCTCCTGTGGCATCAGGCAAGATGAAACTAGACAGTCTTCAATAAAGAAAATATTCAGAGACCTGCAAAAGAGGGAGGGATGCAGTTTCTCAAAAACAATTGATCTATTACTTAACTAGGTGCTTAGATTGTATCAACAGAAACAAAGCCCCTTGCTTTTGTGGGCGAGGGTTGATGGGAATGAGGGAGAGAAGGAAGAAGAGGGAAAACAAATAAGCAAATTATGTGATAGGTTACAAAGTTGAACGTGCTGTGGAAAATAATAGTAGAGCCAGCTGAGCAGGATCTAGAGTGCTGACAGGGCCCGTGGTGGGCGGGGAGAGGCTGGGCTACAGGATGAAACAAGACAGCGTCAGCCTCATCAAGAAGATGATGAGGTTTAAGCAGAGGCTTGAAAATGGTGAGTGAGCCAAGTGGGAGCTGGGAAAGAGTATGAAGGCAGAGGCAAGAGCAGAGCAAAGACCTTGAAGTGAGAATGTGCCTGGTCTGTTCCAGAAGGAGCTGAGGCTGTGGGGAGAGTGGTGAGGACCAGAGGCAGATCACGAGTGGCTGTGGGGTTGTAGTAAGGATGGTGGCTTTTTCTCTGGGTGAGATGGGGAGCCATTTGCAGGGCTGTGAACAGAGCAGTGACATGATGGGACATATATTTTGGAATTACTCCAACTGCACTGCTGAGAGTTATTTGGGGACATTCACAGCTAATCCCAAAGAGGTCTGTTGTATACTGTCATGTTCATGGAATGAAATGTTGTCGTCTAGAAAGCCAATCTATTTTAAAGCATCCTAGAGAGTTAAAAATTGGACTTAGCAAACCCCTCTGTTAGATTTAATTCATACACCATTATTATCCACACTTACAGATGAGGAAACTCATGTGCAGAGAAGTAAAGTCACTTATCTAAGGTCCCAGAGTTAGTACATGATGGAACTGTGATTTGAACCCAGGTTGACATGGGTTCCAGAGCTTACATGTTTAATCACTATACCGTTCTTTAGGTATTTGGTCTTAAGATGTAGACATTTAATACAGTATAGGCAGTCTTTAATTTCTGTACCATCCACATACTTAAGTAGTCTTGGCTGCTTGAATCCTATAGTATCTGTCTTTTGATTTGGTGTCCTTCTGCCTAAGTCTTTCCCCAGCAGCATTTTTGTATGAGTTACCCACTATCATTGAGGTAGCTTCCTCCAGACCTCTCCCCATTCTTAGTAGATGCTAATTCTTGAGGCAGTCAGGGTCTCTGTGTAGTTGTTAAAGCTTTTACCCAGTTTCTGCTTGTCCCAGTGTTTAGTCTTAGTAATGCAAAAAAAATTGGGGGTAATTATTAGTATTGTACCATAGTTACATAGATTTACATGGGCTGGCCTAGGAATTTAGCTGCAGCATTGTTTCTGTGAGGGGAAATGGACTTATAAATGAACTTTTGGAACACACCCCATCTCTATGTTTGGTATACCCTGTACTTTCTGTCCGCCAAGCTGAGCACATGGCCTGTAAAAGTCAAGGATCGATAACAAGGACCTAAGAGAGCAGTGCTAAATTGGTGTACTCTCCCAGTCTGGTAAAAATAACTGGCTAATTACTTTTTCTTTCTTCATTCAGAGATGAGCATCAAGATTTTAGGGATGAGCAAACTCGTCTAAAGAAGCTTCGTGGAAAGGGGAAACCAAAGAAAGGAGAAGGGAAAAGAGCAGCAAAAAAGAAATAATATTGACTCATCGAGAAAGAAAATTTCTTCCTCAGTGACAGGAAGAAGAAACTGTATTTATCATCTTTCCACATGTTGGAGGAATGTAGTCTTCCTAAGTGAAGGTTATTTGGAAGAACGTATCATCTCTGAGTTGACGTCTAACTCAGTTAAATTGTGACTGATTTCTTGAACACATTTGAATGCAAAATTATTTTGGCCTTGGCTTTGTAATCTGAGGTTTACCTAATTCTCTAATGAAATGAATACATAAATTATTGTTTAATGACTTGTTTGGGGTGGGAGTGGGATGGTGGGGGGGTGGAGGGAAACCTCATTGTGTGTGTGTGCTGTCGTTCCTCATTACTCCCTTCTTCCCCACTTGCCCAGCCCAAACTTCTTTCATCTCTCTGCCCTTCAGCCACTGTCTCCACTGCTCACCAAGCTCACACACTTTCTGTCTCTCCACCCACTTCAAGGTTCATCTGTGGGATAAAAGGCTGTTTCTGGAACGGGAGTATTGAATACCTACTATATACAAGGTACTGGTGGTTAGCAAGAGAAATAGTCCCTACTAGAACTTTCAGTCTTGTGGGAGAAACTAATATATAATTAAGTACAGTTGTATTAAATACTTCAAAGGAAAAAGCCAGACTTCTGTAGCAGTGTGGTCGGATGGATGGTTGGATCCAGAGAGAGAGCCAGAGGCCCAGACCTCATTAGAGTGTTTAAAGAAGGTCTTCCTAAAGAAATGATATTTAAGCTGAGCCCTGGAGGATAAATAAGAGTTAGCCAGAAGAAAAATTATGAGAAAGGTGTCTGAGGCAGAGAGAGCACGATTTGCAAAGCCCTAAGGTAAGAAGAAATGGTCCTGTTCAAAGAATTGAAAAAAAAACTACTGACTTGTTTGTCACTGGCCATGAGGCAGTAGGCAAAGGCCAGACCACGAAGGGCTTTGCGAGCTCTGTGAAAAAGCTTTAACTTAGCCAGAGGTCAGAGTGTGCGTGATTTTATTGCTATAAGAGATTACTGGTATAGATTTCAGTAGCAAGCTGCTAATTTTATTGTATTCTAGCAATGAATTTCCAAAGAGATTGTGAGGACTTCTCTGGTTATTTTTTTTTTTAAGAGTTCTGAATTTTTAGCACTGTCCAGTAAATTTTTAAGAACTTTTTAAAATTATTGTGGTAAAATACATATAACTAAATTTACCATCTTAATCTTTTGTAAGTGTACAGAACGGCAGTGTTAACTGTGTGCGCACTGTTGTGCTAAATGACTTTTTAACCCATTGCTGCTTCTCAGGTTAAGAGAGCAAAGTGCATAGGCAAGAGTATGTATAGCAGCTACAATTTTCTTTCTCTGCAACACTGAATGATTCCAGAACTAGAATGAATCCTAGTACATATGCTTAAACAAATGGTATTTTTAAAGATGCATAATCCAGATGGTATGGCTAGGACCTATATTATCGCCTGTAAAAAAATATATATCTAAAATTGGGTGGTTTGTATCTGATAGAAGTGAATTCCAACAGAAGGCTGAGAATCCATTCATTTATAACTCTACTGAGCAACTGCCATGTGCCTGACACATAATTGTAGAGGATACAGAGAAATCAACTTAGTCCCTAAGATTGTGTGGATGAGCATGTGTGTGTTGTAAAATATTGGCAAGATCTCAGAAATTTGCTTAGAAAAGTGCAGATGCACTGTTATTCTTGGCCAGTGCAGCTAAGCCAGGTGTGGGTGGATGATTACCCCAGGATGTTGGGCTGACAAACAGGCTTTCAGCCCGAACCCAGTATACCTAAGTGGATGTTCTGAATTATGTGATCTCCAACTTTTAGAAAAGGCCTACATGTAAGAGAAAGTTGGGAGAATTGGCGTGATGTTTTAAAGAGAATAACCACATTAAATACCAACAGCAGACCTGAATCAGTAAACAAGTAAAGAATCAATGTATTAGTTAGTTGGTGGAAAAGCTTCCAACAAGACCTTGGACCCTGTGCCTGCAAGGAACCTTAGCAATGGTTGATGGGGAAATTTGTAGATAACACAGCAGTAGGTTAGTGTTCCGCTGCTCCTGGCTGAAAATCAGAAACTAAAGCCAAACATTTATTTGTGTATAAGCTGTACCCTCAGATTAACTGAAAGAGTAAATACTGCATGATTCAAACAGCCTGTCCTGAACCACAGTGGACCAGCTGGAAAGCAGGCGAAGAGGGAAGAGTTACCTGTGTGGAAGGCAGTGAATTTCCAGACACCAGTGCCCAAGGGTTAAGACAAGTGTAATCAGGAAAAAAAATCTCTTGACTCCAGGTTTGGACTAGCCAGATTGTTTAGTTGGGTTTATCTAGTTATAAACTATTTGTGCTTTCCCTCTAATGTTTGGTGTTCGATGTGCATGGATGATTTCAATATGGCCTAGTGAAAGAGAGACTGGGTTTTGGATTCAAAAGTTAAGGGTTTGTAACATAGTTTACTTACTGGCTGTGTGACCTTAAGTCATTTACCTTCTCTGAACCTCTTTCTTCCTCTGTAAAATCATGACAATAATACTCACTGGATTAGTGAAACATTGAGATATTTGTGAAAAGGACTATGTAAATTATAAAATGTTAATCAAACGTTTTTATGTATAGTGCTTTGTGTGACTAGTAAGAATTGCTGCATCTTAGCAGATTTTTCCAAGGCAATGTTGACAAATATCTGCTAAAAGTATAAAGTTCTCCAGATTTACATGCAGCATGATAGGTTCAGGAAGAGGTAGATGGGAGATATATTTTATTATTTATGTAAAAGTATGTGTGTTTCAAAATAAACATAAAGCATTTTATACATAAGCATAATTATGTTCTTATTCATAAAGCATCTTTCAAGAATAAATCAAAATTTGAAATTCTGCCACTTCACCCCATTTCTCTTTCCTCACACATTTCCCCCAAAGCTCTTATGTGCCTAATTTTAGAGAGTTAAAACAGGGAATAAACTCTGTCCTCGTGGTTCTTTTTCTTAAATATTCAAGAAAAGCTGAGAAGAAAGAATTTCTTGAAAAAAAAATTATGATAGAATCAGCAAAAGAAACAGTAATACATTCAAGAAGACTTAGATAAAACAGTCTAACCCTGGATATTGAGATTACTGGAAAAACAGTAAAACATTTATGCTGAACTCAAAAACAGTGAAATGTTATTAAGTGACATAAAGGAACAAAATGGAGAGAGGGATCATGAAACTACCCAGATGGAATTTTCTAATGTAATTAAAGATCTAGCAATATTATAGGTTCGTATTAAAGTAGAGACTAGGCTGGGCGCGGTGGCTCACACCTGTAATCCTACCACTCTGGGAGGCCAAGGCGGGAGGATTGCCTGAGGTCAGGAATTCCAAACCAGCCTGAGCAAGAGTGAGACCCCGTCTCTACTATAAATAGAAACAAATTAACCAAATAACTAAAAATAGAAAAACATTAGCTGGGCAAGGTGGTGTGTATCTGTAGTCCCAGCTACCTGGGAGGCTGAGGCAGGAGGATAACTTGAGCCCAGGAGTTTGAGGTTGCTGTGAGCTAGGCTGATGCCAGGACACTCTAGCCCAGGCAAGAGAGTGAGACTCTGTCTCAAAAAAATAAAGTAGAAACTAGAGTTAAACCATTATAGATTCTAAGACTTTTCATTCTACTTAAGGAAACATCTTTCTAAAAGGGGATAGACTCATTCATTTATAGAGAGCTTTCTCTGTCCCTGGTGCAGGAGACATGAGCTCCTCCTAGGAGTGTCTCAATAAGGCAATCTAAATTGGTGCTCTGTGCGGGATCATCTTCCAAAAACCACAAAATGATTGATTGGCTGTTGAATTCAGAATAAAAACAGAATTCTAAATAGAAATTGAAAGTCTTGGAGAGGATACAGGTTAATCTAAAAAGAGCTCTACTCTGAATATATATGAGAAATAGGCAATGCATTAAGCACCAAACTAGTAACAAAAAATATAAGTATTTAATAAAAGAGTTAGAGATCAATGTTTGCATCCTCAGGAATGACAAGCTGTGAAAACAACAAATGCGAGTAACGACAACATTTTCATAGTACTTACTACATGCTGGGCATTGTCTCTGTAGTTTGTATCTTATTTGACCCCCATATGACAAGTATCCCCGTTTTACAAATAAGGAGACTGTAGCTCATACCTTGTGCCCCACGATCATGTAGCTGTAAGTGTCTAGACTGAAGTTTTAAATTCAGACTGCGACTCCAAAGTCTGTACCTTTAATCATACTCTTATATGTAGGATTTCCACAAGCAGAGAGAAAGAGTTAAAGCAAATAGCATGAGCAAAGACCCAAAAGCAACCATAAAAACTGGTTAGTGAGAGCTAGAGTGGGCATAGCCTGGCAACCAGAGTCATAACCTGAATGAACCAGCACTGAGCCTTCAAGTTCCCCGTGTCCTTTCATGACCTGATGATGTAGCACGGATCTGAGTAGTAATATAACAATAACTACCATATTTTCAGTGCTTTACCATTTGCTTGACTCTTTTTCTTTCTTTCTTTCTTTCTTTCTTTCTTTCTTTCTCTCTCTCTCTCTCTCTTTCTTTCTTTCTTTCTTTCTTTCTGTGTAAGTATATCCCTTAATCCATATATCAGCTCTATGAGGTAAGTATTATTTTCCCCCATTTTATACATGAACTTAAGTTTAGAGCTGTGTTTCTCAACTCTAGGTATGCTCTAGGATCACCTGGGGGAGGTTATCCTTGTCTCCGGTCCCACTCCAGACTGATCATAATTGAGGTGGGGGGAGAGAAATAGTGTAGACATGTTATTTTTTAAAATCTCATTATTTGGCTCTTAACCTTGGTGCAGCCAAGTTATTTCTCAAACTTAAGTATTCATCGGTATGACTTTAAGTTCTTGTTAAACGCAGAAGGCTGGCCTCACCCCCGGACTTCTTATTCAGTAGATCTCTGGTGGGGCCTGAGAATTTGCATTCGTAATAGGCTCCCAAGTGTGGCTGATGCTGCTGGTCTGGAGACCGCACTTTGAGAACCTGGTTTAAAGTAATGTGGCCAAAGTCCCGCAGCTGGTAAATTATTGTGGCCCCCTAACTCTAGTGAACCTAGCCACCCTGGAGCCTTTTCCTAGCCCTGAAGGAGCAAATCTTTAGAACCTGACCCCCCGCCTCAAAAAAAAATATGACACTTAAGGAGAAAGATTTAGTCAACATGAAAAAGTTCATGAAGCTATTGGATGCTGTAAAAGACAATTTGAATAAATGAAGAGACAGCCCGTATACATGAAGGGGAAGACTAAATATTATAAAGATGTTCCTTGGACCCTGGGGTAGGGCACCCACCAAGGCTGCCGGCTGCTGTGGAAAGGTGCCCGTCACGGATGTGCCAAGCTGGCGCAGATCTGCTCAGCAGCATCACAGCCAAAGCTGTTGCTGATGCTATTAGAACAGGTCCTGAACCAAAAGGAATGGATAAAATGATTCCAGATGGAAAGGGTGATGTGACTGTTAGAAATGGTGGTGCTACCACTCTGAAACAAAATGCAAGCATCACATCCAGCAGCCAGAATGCTGGTGGAGCTCTCTCAGGCTCAAAACGGAGAAGAAGGGCCAGGTGTGGGGGCTCACTCCTGTAACCCTAGCACTTTGGGAAGCTGGGGCAGGAAAATCACTTTAGGCCAGGAGTTCAGGCAACACAGTGAGGCCTCATCTCTACAAAAAAAATAGAAAAATTAGGCATGGTGGTACATACCTATAGTCCCAACTACTCAGGAGGATGGGGCAGAAGGATCCCTTGAGCCCAGGAGTTTGAGGTTGCCGTGAGCTGCGATGATATCATTGCACTCTAGCCCAGGCAATAACATTACTTGAGACCAGGAATTGGGGATCAGCCTGGGCAACATAGGAAGATCCCATATCTAAAAAATATGAAAAATTAGCCAGGTGTGGTGGCATGCACCTATAATCCCAGCTACTTAGGAGGCTGAGGCAGAAGGATCACTTGAGACCAAAAGTTTGAAACCAGCATAGGCAACATAGCAAGACCCCATCTCTACAAAAAAAAATTTTTAATTAACCAGGTGTAGTGATGCACACTTGTAGTCCCAGCTACTCAGGAGGCTGAAGTGGGAGGATCAATTGCGGCCAGGGATTCAAGATTACAGTGCGCTATGATCACACCACTGCACTGCAGCCTGAGCGACAGAGTGAGTCTGTAAAAAAAATTCAGAGAGAGATTAGAAGAATGGATAAAACCACATGATCTAGGGCTGGGCGCGGTGGCTCATGCCTGTAATCCTAGCACTCTGGGAGGCCGAGGCAGGCGATTGCTCGAGGTCAGGAGTTCGAAACCAGCCTAAGCAAGAGCGAGACCCCGTCTCTACTATAAATAGAAATTAATTGGCCAAGTAATATATATAGAAAAAATTAGCCGGGCATGGTGGCGCATACCTGTAGTCCCAGCTACTCGGGAGGCTGATGCAGAAGGATCGCTTGAGCCCAGGAGTTCAAGGTTGCTGTGAGCTAGGCTGACCCCACAGCACTCACTCTAGCCTGGGCAACAAAGTGAGACTCTGTCTCAAAAAAAAAAAAAAAAAAAACACATGATCTAGTTATATGCTATCTACGACACAGACTCACTTTATTTTATTTTTTTATTTTATTTTATTTATTTATTTTGAGGCAGAGTCTCACTCTGTTGCCCGGGCTTGAGTGCCATGGCATCAGTCTAGCTCACAGCAACCTCAAACTCCAGGGCTCAAGTGATTCTTCTGCCTCAGGCTCCCGAGTAGCTGGAACAACAGGCATGCGCCACCATACCCGGCTAATTATTTTTCTATATATTTTTAGTTGGTCAATTAATTTCTTTCTATTTTTTTTAGTAGAGACGGGGTCTCGCTCTTGCTCAGGCTGGTTTCGGACTCCTGACCTTGAGCAATCCACCCGCCTTGGCCTCCCAGAGTGCTAGGATTACAGGCCTGAGCCACCGCACCCAGCTTCAGACTCACTTTAGATCCAAAAGTGATCACGATAGATTAAAAGTGAAAGGATGGAAAAAGATACTCCATACAAATAGCAACCAAAAAAGGATGCCTCTATTGCCTGGAACCTGACTCATAGTCGACTTCACTTAAGTTTTGTTAAATGAATGAAATATCCAAACTCACTTGGATTAGAGAATAAATGAAGTACATTTTTCTCACTATATTAGAAAAGAAAGTTACAGTAAAAGGAACAGAGAAAGAGAAATAAAGGGATGGAGGGAAGAAGAAAGAGAAATAATAATTCATTTGAATTGACAATGTGATTTAGTAAAACTGGAAAATTGTTGGTGGCAATAAATTTAGTTTAACTTTACTGAAAAAAAAAATCTGGCAACAAGTATACTGAGCTGTTAATAACATCCATGTCTGCTAAAATATAACTTAGCCAGATCTTGATTTCTAAACACTGTTCTCCAACAAAAGAAATTGTGGCTCCTTGGAGAAATAGTGGATTCAGGGCTGGGACAAAAAAGATACACGTTATGCCAGAAAGTAATGAAGTTTCTCCCAGCGAATGATGAGGGGATTATTAAAAGGACCTAAGAGCCAACCTGAAAGAGCTCCCAAGGACCAAGGCTGGAACAATTTGAGCAAGAAAATAAATAAGAATAATACTGCATCAAGCATAGTACTCCTGTGTTTCCCCGAAAATAAGACCTACCCATAAAATAAGCCCTAGCAGGATTTTTGAGCATTTGTGCAATATAAGCCCTACCCTGAAAATAAGACCTAGTGATGGGCGTGGCTACGCAGCGTATCTGCATCAGGGGTCCTCAAACTACGCCCGCAGGCCACATGCAGCCGGGGGACATTTATCCGGCCAGCTGGGTGTTTTTCCAACCGCTGCCTGTCCTGCTTAGCAGCCGAATCGTCCCAGGCCCACAGTGCACATGTGTGGAATGTGTGCCGCACTCTCCAACGGCCCTCCAACGGTCTGAGGAACAGTGAACTGGCCCCCTGTTTAAAAAGTTTGAGGACCCCTGGACAACCCATGCATTTCATCGAGGAGCAGTAAAGAAGACGAGCCATGGGAGCCCTATTGCTCCACATGAGAGATTAGGGCCAGTGGTTCTAAAGGAAATAGAGTCGCAAGAAATTCAGGATGGAATTTGGGATTTGGAGAGTTATGGTGATGTTCCAGAAGACGACGACTTAACTATATTTGAATAAATGTAGATTGTTGTACCCTACTTAAAAAAAAAAATAATACATCCCCTGAAAATAAGCCCTAGGGTGTCTTCTAGAGGAAAAATAAATATAAGACCCTGTCTTATTTTCGGGGAAACACGTTATATTAAAATAGTACTGGATTAAAACCCAATGGTTAAAATAAATATCTTTGAACTGGGCCTGGTGGCACATCCCTGTAGTCTCAGCTACTCAGGAGGCTGAAGTGACAGGATCACTTGAGCCCAGGAGTTCGAGGTTGCAGTGAGCTATGATCGTGCCACTGCTCTCCAGCCTATCTCTAAAAAAGGTAAAATGAAATAAATATCTTTGAGTTCATACTGTATAAATAAATAAATTGAGGAGAAGGGACAACTTTATAGAAGAATTCCAATTTTAAAATCTAAGGAATGAGGAAACAGAAAATCACCATGAAAACACCACAGTAATAATTGCTGCAAACAATATCCACTGATGGATGCTAAAATTGGTGGGCAAAAGTTTAAGGAGAAGTAGGATATTTTTATGCTCTCAAAGGATCTTCCCCAGTATTATTTACAAAGAAAAGAGTCGTAACTTTATGTTGGAGAAGCCTAACAGACGCCATGTTAACATTAATAATAAGACACATTGTCATTCATGGACTAAACTCTCAATGGTATTGCACACACCGCAAATGCCTTATCAGCTCATTGGAATTCTTCCCAATAATGCAGAACCTCAACCTGTCTAACCATGAGAAAACACCAGAGAAACCAAAACTGAGGGACATTCCACAAAATAACGGGCCGGTGCGCTTAAAAAAATCTCAAGGTCATAAGAGACGAAGGTAGAAAGGCTGGTTGGAATGGTGCCCATGGGGAGCAAGGCCCTCAGCCTGTGGGGGTGGAGGGTGTCCCCATGCAGCGTCTCCCAGAGGAAGGCCATGGTCACAGACCACAGCAGAACCATGGGAAGCAGCAGCAGAAGGCAGACCAGGAGGGTATGGCGTGGGCATCTGGGGGGACACAGTGTGACTGGAATTGGGAACCAGAGAAAGAGGGGCACAATCCACCAGATCAAGCCGCTCAGCATCTGGGAGCATAAGGACAAACCAGAGAGGACAGGAAAGAAGCAAAAACCGAATAGGTAAAGCCCGATAGGTCGTAAATTAGCAGCCTATAGCCCACAGTTGGTACATGAACAGGAGTTTTCTGGCCCACATAATATTTTTAGAAACCATGAATTAGGTATTAACATTTTAAAGTTAAGAGATGTTACATGAAAGCCCAGATATCCAGCTTCTCTTGAAAAAAGAAAAGAGCAAAAGACATGGGAACACTGGGTCTACACGGCTGCCCCTGGGGAGGATTTGAGCTCTCCAGTCCCTCCAGGACAGAGAAGTTGTTGGGCATCTCCACTTATAATTGGGCTGGTTTCCTGCTGCTTCTGTCATTTCTGTCGCCTGCCTGGCTTTCCCAGTGGACTCAGTCTTTAGACTTACGTGTGTTTTGTGTGTGTGTGTTTTGTACTTTTTTTTTTTTTTGAGACAGGGTCTCGCTCTGTTGCCCAGACTAGAGTGCAGTGGGTCATCATAGCTCAAAGCAACCTCCAACTCTTAGACTCAAGCAATTCTCCTACCTTAGCCTCCCAAGTAGCTGGGACTACAGGCACACGCCATGATGCCTGGCTAATTTTTCTATTTTTAGTAGAGACCGGGTCTCACTCTTGCTCAGGCTGGTCTCAAACTCCTGAGCTCAAGAAATCCTCCCGCCTGGGCCTCCCAGAGTGCTAGGATTACAGGTGTGAGCCACCACGCCCAGCCTAGACTTGTCTTTGGATCTCACTAAAGCATCCAAGTTCATGCAGAGGCCTAGACCTGGGGCAACTCTATGCTAGCCACTGTCTGTCTCTAGCCTGCTTAGTGTCAAAGGAGCAGCGCTCACAAGGGCACTGCTCTGAAGCCCTTGGTGCCACCAGAGCACCCAAGTTCCAGTGGCTACCCCACAATCCCTACCATCAGAAACAGAGAAAAGGTAGGAAAATGTGTTTTGAGGAAGAGACTAGCAGGCCTAATGGTTTCTGCTCTTTCTACCACGAGTGATTCTTTGTTCCCCAGCATTTCGTGATGGTGAGGTAAGAAATGGAACAATAGCTGGGTTCTGCAAGGTTCAAGTGGACACATTTGGGGGGCACAGGCAGCAGAGGAGAAAGGAAGAAAGGATTGTGCATTTGTTTCTCAAGAGAAAGATGGTTGTCAGGGGACAAAAGCTTTTTGATTTTCTGTGTTTCCGTGAGAATGAGCTCATCACCTGCTCTGGTAGCAAACACAGGCAGGCACTGCTGGCCATAGCATAAGCTCCTCCTAGGAATGAAGTCTCGGCCCTTTGGTCAGCTACAGTGGAACAGGACCAGACAGGTGGCCAGCCCAACCAGGGCAACTGGTCTGACAGGCAAGGAAGGGGCTGGGTCACTCTGGGTCTTCAACCACAACTTGACAGGTCAGCCAGAGTACAAGAGGAGGGGGCAGAGCTCAGGGAGAGCCAAGCCCTCGGGAAATCCCACACAGAGATGCAGGAAGCCAGCCTCAGGGTGACTCCCAGAGAGATAAGAGGTAGCGCCAGCCTGTGGGTGGGAGCCCCCAGGTGAACCGAGGGGCTCTGCTGCTGCAAAAGCAAATGGCCCTCTGTGCTCTCCGTAGTTCGTTCCCAGACAGCTACATTCTGGGTGGAGAGGCCAGACTAAGTGAAGTTGAAAAATAAAGTGAAGGTGACAAAGTCACTACCATGTAAAAATAAAAGTAGATATAACATGTTGGTATTTAAGTAAAGGGAGAGTAAAGATTAACTCACACAAATTTGATTTATACTCAGCCTTTTAGAAATGCACCTATTATATAAAAAGTGAGTTTGATCTATTCTGTGTTTTCTTTGCAGTGGACCTCTCTTCCCTTCTTTGCACTTGGTGGGAGACCAGCAGAAGTAAACACATGACTTTCATTCCTGGTGTCACAGACCTACACTGTTTTTTTTGTTTTTTTTTTCTTTTTTCCCATGCACCTTGTCAGTTAATGTGAATCCACTAAGGCAATAACACTCAGAGGATGGGCTCAACTCACCTACATCAAAATTGTCAGCAGGGGCTTCTCTCTGCGTCAGCAGACTGGGATACAGCCCAGAAATCTGCATTCCCAGCTCACTCTTCCAAGTGCCAAATGTGCACTCTAAAGCATGAGAGTCCCTGTTTTAGGAATTCTGGTGGGACCAAAGTTGAAAGAGATAAACCCTGGTTCTAAGATAGTTACTCAGTGAGCCACAAGATGCAGGCATTCAAATGACCTGGGCTCTTACCCAGGGAACACATCAAAGATGTCTTGAATGTGCTTTCCATTGCGGTGTCCTCATCACCTGGTCTCCTTCAGCCTTTGTTCTTATTCTCTCCAACAAGCTCGCACATCTGTCTGGATTTATTCTTAGCGAGTCCTTGGTGTTAATAATTGTTTATTGTTCTAGTATGATCTAGTATGATCTTGTCTCTGCAATAGTCTGTGTTGGGGATGTTTGGTGATACAGAGGTAATAAGGCTATCCCAATCCCTGGGTGCCAAATTTTGGCCACGTGTGTAGATTGTAACCTTCATTAGGGAAAGGAAAGTATGACCAGAATTATCCTTCTTATGAAAAATAATCACTTGATCTTTCCTCCCCTTTCATTAGTCTTATGAAGTCTCCCATTGCATTTCACAACCAGCATAAATAGCAGGGAAGATGAAAGTGAAGAAAAGCTCAGTGATCTCACTTTGAGATCACAGTTTGTCTCTAGCACAACAGGCGGGCCCCCCAGCTCTTCTCTGACCGCAGCTTCTATTTGCCGCATCACCAAACCCTCACTGGCGCCAGCTCCCCAAGGAAGGCAGGACAACCAGGTGGTATATGGAAAATAGAAATAAAAGGAAATTGGGCCAGACCATCTACTCAATTGTGACCACCCAAAGACTTCGTTTATTGTCAAATGTTCTACAAAGAACAAGTTCTACTTCTATGATTTTTTTTTTACAGTTAATTTTTTCAGAAAGGATGTCATGAATTTAAAACAGAGCATCCCAAGTGATGCAGATTTTTTATCACTAAAAATTAAACATCTGAGAAAGCATCATCAAAATAACTCAACATGGTGATTAGGGTTATGTTTTTCTAATTTTTATTATTCTGAAGGAGCTCCAACCAACGTTAAACTAGTGCAAATCCCATGTGTTCTTCTTTCCTTTCTGCTTCCACCACAGCCCCCTCAGACTAAGAGATTTCACCACTGCCCAGAGCCTTGAGGCACAGGAACTGGTTCAGCTTGTCAGAACCTTTCCCTTACCTTTCCTGTAGTGCTTGTTCCCATGTCACCTGGACAGGTGACCTTCAGAATGAGTCATTCTTTTTTTTGAGACAGAGTCTCGCTTTGTTGCCCAGGCTAGAGTGAGTGCCGTGGCGTTAGCCTAGCTCACAGCAACCTCAAACTCCTGGGCTCAAGCGATCCTGCTGCCTCAGCCTCCCAAGTAGCTGGGACTACAGGCATGCGCCACCATGCCTGGCTAATTTTTTCTATATATATTAGTTGGCCAATTAATTTCTTTCTATTTATAGTAGAGACGGGGTCTTGCTCTTGCTCAGGCTGGTTTCGAACTCCTGACCTCGAGTGATCTGCCCGCCTCGGCCTCCCAGAGTGCTAGGATTACAGGCGAGAGCCACCGAGCCACCGCTCCCGTCCCAGAATGAGTCATTCTTTTTTTGCACCCCAGGCTGGTTCAGGGACAATGAAGAATATGTTTCTGAAATGCCAGTCTCTATGAGAGTCTTCAAATACTTTTTATGAATTTGCTCCTGGCTAAAGACAATTTTATGTTCTCCATCTTGCTCCTAGGTTGCACCAACTAGCAGGCCTAGCTGAAACTAACAACACTTTACAGCACGTAGAGCCTTTCTACTCAAAGTGTGGTCCATGGATCTCCTGGGAGCTTTTTAAAAATGCACAATTGCAGCCCCATCCTATGCCTTTTGAATCAGAATTCCAATGTTAACAAAACTCCCAGTTGGTTTGTATACACAAGATAGTGTGAGAAGCATTATCCTAGGATTCGTATTAACCGTCAGAGTTCTTAGAGGCCGCATGTGTACCAGGGATCCAAATGCAGCCTTTCTGCCTTTACTCATGCAATTCATTATTCTCTTTGCCTGGAAATGCCTTCCATGTCTCATCAACCTGATGAACTCCTACTCATCCTTCAAGGCCCAGCCAAAAGAGTCAAAACTAATCATTTCCACCAGTGAGTCAGTGAAGAGATTAAGGAAATTTAAAATTTTCTCAAAAAAAATGAAAATGAAAACACAGCATATCAAAACCTATGGGATACAGTAAAAGCAATAATAGAAGAAAGTTTATAGCAATAAGTGCCTACATCAAAAAAGTAGAAAAGCTTGAAGTAAACAACCTAATGCATCTCAAAGAACTAGAAAAATAAGAGGAAACCAAACCCAAAATTAGTAGAAGAAAAGAAATAATAAAGATTAGAGCAAAAATACATGAAATTGAAACAAAAAAAATACAAAAGATCAACAAAACAAAAAGTTGGATTTTCAAAAAGTTAAACAAAAGTGACATACCTTTAGCCAGCCTAACTAAGAAAAAAGGAGAGAAGACTCAAATAAAATTAGAGATGAAAAAGGAGATATTACAACAGATACTACAAAAATCCAAAGGATCATTACAGACTACCAGTAGCAACTATATGCCAATAAATTGGAAAACCTAAAAGAAATGGACAAATTCCTAGACACATGAAACCTATCAAGACTGAACCAGGAAGAAATCTAAAACCTGAATAAGCCAATAACAAATAACAAGATAGAAGTAGTAATAAAAAGTCTCCCATCAGAGAAAAGCCCAGGACCCAATGGCTTCACTGCTGACTTCTACCAAGCATTCAAAGAACTAATTACAATCCTGCTTAGACTATTCCAGAAAATCAAGGAGTAGGGAATACTTCCAAACTCATTCTTCGAGGCCTATATCATCCTAATGCAAAAACTAGACATAGAGCCAACAAAAAAAGAAAACTTAGGCCAATATAGGTGAACACAGATACAAAAATTCTCAACACAATACAGCTAACTGAATTCAGCAACACATTCAAAAGATTATTCATCATGATCAAATGGGATTCATCCCAATGATGCAAGGATGGTTCCACATACATAAATCAATCAATGTGATATATCATATCAACAGAATGAGGAACAAAAACCATGTGATCATTTCAATTGATGTTGAAAAAACATTCGATAAAATTCAACATCCCTTCATGATAAAAACTCACAAGAAACTGGATATAGAAGGAGCTTATCTAATGCAATAAAAGCCATATATGACAGACCCACAGCTAGTGTCATACTGAATAGGGAAAAACAGAAAGTATTTCCTCTAAGATCTGGAACAAGACAAGGATGCCCACTTTCACTACTGTTATTCAACATAGTAACGGTAGTTCTAACTATAGAAATCAGACAAGAGAAAGAAAGAAAGGAAGGACATCCAAATCAGAAAGGAAGAAGTGAGATTATCCTTGTTTGCTGACCATATGATCTTATATCTAGAGAAACCTAAAGACTCCAGACAAAAAAGAAAACTATTAGAATTGTAAACAAATTTAGTAAAGTTGCAGGATATGAAATTACCATATAAAAATCACTAGCATTTCTCTATTCCAACAGTAAACAATTTGAAAAAGAAACCAAGAAAATAATTCCATTTACAACAGCTACAAATAAAAGAAAATACCTAGGAATAAACTTAATCAAAGAGGTGAAAGATTTCTATAATGAAAACTATAAAACATTGATGAAAGAAATAGAAGAGGACACATGCACAAAAAATAGAAATATATTCCATGCTTGTGGATTGGAAGAATCAATATTGTTAAATGTCCATATTACCCAAAGCAATCCCCATCAAAATACCAATAACATTCTTCACAGAAATAGAAAAATTAATCCTAAAATTTATGTGGAACCACAAAAGACCCAGAATAGCCAAAGCTATCCTGAAGCAAAAAGAACAAAACAGGAGGAATCACATTACCTGACTTTAAATCACACTACAGAGCTGTAGTAACCAAAACACCATGGTACTGGCATAAAAACAGAACCACAGACCAATAGAACTGAACAAAAAAGAACCCAGAAATGAATCCACACATCTATAGTAAACTTATTTTTGACAAAGGTGCCAAGAACATACAGTGGGGAAAGGATGGTCTCTTCAATAAATGGTGCTGGGTAAATTGGATATCCATATGCAGAAGAATGAAACTAGACCCTTATCTCTCCCCATTAACAGAAATCAAATCAAAATAGATTAAAGACTTAAATCTAAGATCTGAAGCTATGAAACTACTAAATGTTTCAAGACATTGGTCTGGGTAAGGACTTCTTGAGGACCCTGAAAGCAGAGGTAACCAAAGCAAAATTGGACAAATGGGATCAAATCAAGCTAAAAAGCTTTCGCACAGTGAAGGAACAATCAACAAAGTTAAGACACAACCCACAGAGTTGGAGAAATTTGCAAACTATTCATCTGAGAAGGGATTAATAACTAGAATATATAAGGAACATTACATTTGCAAACTATTCATCTGAGAAGGGATTAATAACTAGAATATATAAGGAACTCCAACAACTCAACAGGAAAAAATCCAATAATCTGGTTGAAAAATGGGCAAAGGATCTGAATAGACATTTCTTTTTTTTTTTTTTTTTTTTTTTTGAGACAGAGTCTCGCTTTGTTGCCCAGGCTAGAGTGAGTGCCGTGGCGTCAGCCTAGCTCACAGCAACCTCAAACTCCTGAGCTCGAGCAATCCTGCTGCCTCAGCCTCCCGAGTAGCTGGGACTACAGGCATGCGCCACCATGCCCGGCTAATTTTTTTTTATATATATATTAGTTGGCCAATTAATTTCTTTCTATTTTTATAGTAGAGATGGGGTCTCGCTCAGGCTGGTTTTGAACTCCTGACCTGGAGCAATCCGCCCGCCTCGGCCTCCCAGAGTGCTAGGATTACAGGCGTGAGCCACCGCGCCCGGCCCTGAATAGACATTTCTTAAAAGAAGACATACAAATATCCAACAGGTATAAGAAAAAATGCTCAATATCATTAATCATCAGAGAAGTGCAAATCAAAACTACAATGAGATATCATCTCACACCAGTTAAAATGACTTTTATCAAAGGCAGGCAATAATGAAGGCTGGTGAGGATGTGGAGAAAGAGGAACCCTTGTACAACTGTTGGTGGGAATGTAAATTAGTGCAACTGCTATGGATAACAGTATGGAGGTTCCTCAAAAAAACTAAAAAATAGAACTACCATATGACCCAGCAATCCCACTACTGGGTATATATCCAAGGGATGGGAATATTCAGTATATTGAAGAAATATCTGCACTCCCATGTTTATTGCAGCACTATTCACAATAGCCAAGACATGGAATGAACCTAAGTTTCCATCAAGGGATAAATGGATAGAGAAATTGTGGCATATATACATAATAGAAAATTATATAGCCACAAAAAAGAATGAAATCCTGCCATATGCAATAACATAGATGGAACCGTTGTGAAATAAGCGAAGCACAGAAAGACAAATCTCATATGTTCTCACTCATAGCGGGAGCTAAGTATTAAAAACAATTTATCTCATGGAGACAGAGGGTAGAATGACAGTTACCAGAGCCTGGGAAGGGTAGCGGGCAGGAGGAGATAAAGTGAGGATAGTTAATGGGTAGACAAATATAGTTAGATAGATGGATAGATAGAAAGACAATATATGATAGTGCAACAAAGTGACTATAATCAATAATAAATTAGCGTATACTTTAAAACAACTAACAGAGAATTGGAATATTCCTAACACAAAGAAATGATAAGTGCCTGGGGTGACAGATACCCCAAGTACCCTGATTTGATTAATTCACATTGTATGCTTGTACCAAAATATCACATGTACCCCTATAAAGATACACAGCTATTGTGTACCCATAATAATTAAAAATAAATAAGAAGAACAAATTTTAAAAGTCAATTATTCCCTATTCTCTTCTTCCTTGATATTTCACATCTATAACCAGTATATTCCAATATTACACAGTCTCCATATCATAATGATGTGCTCACAGTTTGTGTCCCACAAAAGTGTAAGTTACTCAAGGACAAAAATTATGCCTTCTTCATCTATGTTCCCTAGTACCTAGCCCAGGAATTGGAACAGAGGCTCAATAAATGTTACATGACAACTACCTTTTGATCTTTCCCTCCACTGTTTGAGAGTCACATGATAAATCTTATGCTGCCTGAAGATTTTCACATTTTAATTCTCTATCCTCTAAAAACTGTTCTTATATTTTTAATAGGCTAATTTATAGCAATAATTCAAAAATACTTCCATTGGCCAGAAACCATCTCTGAGCCTACATTTCATTGGGATAACTATTTCTGCCCCCTTTCTCTTGCACACACATCCCTCTCCCAAAACATAACATATCCATTGCAGATGAAAAGCAGCTTACTGGATAGAACAGATATTTTTAGGATTGTGGGTGGTATAGTAAAACAAATTATTATATTTATTCATTTACAGTATTTCATGTCTTCATCCCTCTGATATTTTCTTGTGTTATTGCTAAATTGGTTGTGACTAAAAGACAAGAAAATGGTAAGGAAAAGAAAATAAAGTAGATGGTAAGTAGTGGTCCAGTGTCACAATAATTAATAGCTGTATTCTTAAAATAAACACAACAGAAAACATGCAGGTAATTATGGGCACTTAACAGAGTTGGCATAACCCCTCAGGTTAACAATGAACTCTTATGAGACTATAATTATGTAGCAGCCTGCATGAGATAACACAGCCAGAGATGTTTACTGGTAATTTACAAGAGTGACTGTCACTGCTTTGTGCTGGTCAGCCAGGCACAGAGGTGTAGGACATACAGCTGACTGTGCTGGCCAGAAATGCACAGCTGCAAGCAGCTCATGGTCCATAAGACTCATCCAAATGGCCCACAAATTGGTCTTGCCATTGTTCACACTTGTTTTGAACATAAGGTTCTGGCAGTGGTAGGTAAGAGAGGCTGTTTAGATGAACTTTTGCTTTCTAAAGTAGGCCTCGCAATTTTTATCAGCAGGTTAAATATGCATATCCTTTGACTCCAGAATTCCATATCTATCCATGGAAATAGATACAAATGCACAAAAATGTTTGTTTTTCATTTTTATTTATTTAGAGTCAGAGTCTCACTCTGTCGCCCTGGCTGGAGTGCCGTGGCGTCAGCCTAGCTCACAGCAACCTCAAACTCCTGGGCTCAAGTGATCCTCCTGCCTCAGCCTCCTGACTACCGGCATGCGCCACCATGCCCGGCTAATTTTTTCTATATATTTTTAGTTAGCCAATTAATTTCTTTCTATTTTAGTAGAGATGGGGTCTCACTCCTGCTCAGGCTGGTTTCAAACTCCTGACCTTGAGCAGATGATCCTCCTGCCTCGGCCTCCCAGGGTGCTAGGATTACAGGCGTGAGCCACCGCGCCCGGCCTGTTTTTTATTTTTAAAAAATAGAAAATAATCTACTTGTTCATCAGTAGGAAAATTATTAAATAAGTTGTACTAAATTCATATCCTGGATATTATACAACTATATTAGGTTTTTAAAAAAGAGGCATATGTACTGACATGTGAAAATATCAATGATAATAGCATTTAAAAAATCAAGTAGGCAGGGCAAGGTGGCTCATGTCTGTAATCCTAGCGCTTTAGGAGGCTGAGGCCGGAGAATCACTTGAAGCCAAGAGTTCCAGACCAAGCTGAGCAACATAGCAAGACCCCCATTTCTACAAAAAATAGGAAAATTAGCCAGATGTGGTGGTGCATGCCTGTACTCCCAGCTACTCAGGAGGCTGAGTCAGGTGGATCACCTGTGCTCAGGAGTTTGAGGTTGCAGTGAACTATGATGATGTCACTGCACTCTAGCCCCAGCAACAGAGTGAAACTCTTGTCTCAAAAACAAACAAAAAAATCAAGCAGTAAAATATTCTGCTGTATTGTTTAATATAAACCAACTAAAAATTAAGTGTAGAAACATATCAAACACACACATATATATTTGTATATGCATAGCAAAAATTTAGAAGGTTACTCAGCAATCTGTTGACTATGATAATGACTGAGGAAAGGCATTAAAACAAGAATAAGAAATCACTTTGAAATCACTTTTCTTCTCTTGAGATATATTTTTATGTTGCTTGAATTTTGCTAAATTTTTAACAAAATTTCAGATTTACACTAAGTTGCAAAAGTGGTGCAAAGAATTACTTTATAACTCCTACCCAGATTCCTTCAAAGTTAACATCACATTTGTGATAGGTATTTTATCCTTCTCTCTCTCTCTCTCCCTCCCTTTCTCTCTGCAATCTCTGTGTATGTGTGTGTGTAAATTTTAAAAACTGAAGGTAAATTGCAGACACGATTTCCCTCTACCTATATACATTATTTTTTTTTTTGAGACAGAGTCTCACTCTGTTGCCCAGGCTAGAGTGCCGTGGCGTCAGCCTAGCTCACAGCAACCTCAAACTCCTGGGCCCAAGCAATCCTCCTGCTTCAGCCTCCCAAGTAGCTGGGACTACAGGCATGTGCCACCATGCCCGGCTAATTTTTCTATATATATTTTTAGTTGGCCAATTAATTTCTCTCTATTTTTAGTAGAGACGGGATCTTGCTCTTGCTCAGGCTGGTTTTGAACTTCTGACCTTGAGCGATCTACCCACCTCAGCCTCCCAGAGTGCTAGGATTACAGGCGTGAGCCACCACGCCTGGCCTTCCCTCTACCTATATATTCTTCAGAATGTGTTCTCTAAACACAAAGACATTCTGTTATATAACCACGGTACAATTACCAAAATCAGTGTAATCAATAAATTAATATTGATAAAATACTGTTAGCTAATCTACAAACCATTTTTAAGTTTCAACAATTGCCCCAATAATGACTTTTATAGAAAAAGAAAATCCCACATAATGAATTGAACACAGTTGTCAGGTTTCTCTAGTTTCCCTTAATTAGAAACAATTCCTCAGTCTTTCCTTGTTTTTCATGACCTTGAGATTTCTTATGAATATAGTCCAGTTATTTTGAAGGATATTCCTCAGTTTGCATCTGTCTGATGTTTCCCCACGATTCAAGTCAGGTCACCACTTTTAGCAGCAACATCATGGCAGCGATGTTGTTGTGTTCTCAATGCTTCATATTGGAAGGCACATGACGTCTCATTACAGTTGATGTTAAACTTTCAACACTTGGGTAAGTTGATGTCTGCCAAGTTTCTCCACTGTTAATTTAATACTTTTTCCTTTGAAATGGTGATATTCTAAATCCATCATTCCTTCTACACTAATTTGTAGGGATTTTACTCTCAAGGAAAGCTTTCCCTCTTCTCTATTCATCCGTTTGTTCTTTCTTCCTTCATATCAGTCGGATTCATGGATTTTTTACTCTCATTATTTATTGTGATGCAAAAATTGTCCAATATTTGGCCAGTGGGAACCCCTTTGACCTGGCTTCTATATCCTTTTGATATGTTCCATCTTTTTTTGAGCACTTCCTTACTTTCTGACACAAAGATGCTCCATACTCATCTGGTACTTTCCCAACCCCAGCCTTGGAATCAGCCATTTCTTCAAGGAGACTTCATTCTTTTTAGTGAAGAATAGCACTTAGAAACCAAGATCTGGAAGTTCATTGCTACTGGGTGTCATTGCTTTCAGTCCTTCTTAGCAGACAGAGCTAGGAAATACCTCCAATTCCAATCCAAGACCATTGATTCATTTCAGCCTTTCCCTCTTTGTAACTAATATATTTAACAGTGGGAAATGTTACTGCCATTAACTACAATGTATTTACTTTGTTGATGAATCTTCAGATATTTACACAAAAGGTAGGCTTAGAATTGTTTGAATTTCTTTATAAGAATTTATGACTTTTGCAACTTAAAAATAATGAATAAAGTAGATCTGTTCCTGGAAGTATTGACTGGAGATGCTCCCCTTTCCATGAGCACTTCCTTACTTTCTGACACAAGGCAATTACACAATGAACTTTTTTAAAAATTTAATTTAACTTTTTTTGAGAGAGATGGGTCTCGCTGTGTCACCCAGGCTCGAGTGCAGCGGCCTGATCATAGCTCACTGTAGCCTTGAACTCCTGGGCTCTAGTGATCCTCCTGCCTCAGCCTCCAGAGTAGCTGGGACTACAGGCACACACTACCACACCCAGCTTAAACTTTAAGTATTTAGAATTCAAAAAAACAAAACAATTCAGCATCCTCTGGTTTGGCAAAAAAAAATTTAGAATTCACCTGATCCTCAATTATTCTTCTCAGAATTTAGCCTAAGGGTAGAATGATATATGTTTACAAAAACTTAACAACAACGATGACTATCACAGCATTGTTTATAATAACAATAACTTGGAAACTACCTAAATACTCGACAATGAATACTTTGTTAAATAAAGCATAACGATGAATTGGAATACAAAGAAGTGGTAGCAGATTTTAAATCCAAGAGGACTAGATTTGAATCCCAGCTCGACCAATTATTACATGTGTGGCATTGATACTTACCGTCTATGGGCTTTAGTTTCCTTTTGTGTAACGTGAAGACAATATAGTACCTTCCTTGTAGGTGAGCTGTGATGATTAAATGATACATACGTGTAAAGCACTAGAAACCATGCCTGGCATATAGTTAGAACAATACAAGTGTTTGCTATTATTATCATTATTATTTTAATTTATACACCATTAAAGATGATGTAGAAAAAAATATGATCTTGGAAATGTACCAGAAAGTTCATAGTGCCTATTCCCTGGTGATAACACTGTAAGTGACTTATATATTCTTATTGCTTCTTTAGGTTTTCTTTTTTTTTTTTTTGTTTTTCTATATATATTAGTTGGCCAATTAATTTCTTTCTATTTTTTTATAGTACAGATGGGGTCTCGCTCTTGCTCAGGCTGGTCTCGAACTCCTGAGCTCAAACGATCCGCCCACCTTGGCCTCCCAGAGAGCTAGGATTACAGGCGTGAGCCACCGTGCCCGGCCTTCTTTAGGTTTTCTAATTTTTGTATAACCAGCATGAATTATTTGTTTAGTAAAATTGTTTTAAGAATAGTAAATGAGCCCTTTGTGCTCTTCCTTTTACTCTCCCTTTGCTGTGGCAATGGGTCTGGTCATCCTCTGTGGTGTATGTATCATGCTCTGTAAACCTGTATCTTGCTCTTGCCCTATAACCCTATCTTTCTCTCCTCAATAAACTTCATTTTCATGTTTGCCTAAAAAAAAAAAAAAAAGAAAAGAAAAGAATAGTAAATGAGTAAGTGCTGCTGGAGCAATTGAAAAAAGTGGATTTTTGCTTCCAACGGCACAGACGCAAGAATCAAAGAGTCACTGTGTATGACTCCAGGTTCGATGGCACTGGCTTGGTGATTAATATATTATGATTTCTTTGTCTAGATAGTAATTGTCTTAAACATAAATTTCAGAGGCCTGCTTAAGACTATAATATTTATTGTCACTTTTTAATTTTCACTCACTCGAAACACTGATTTTCTTAATACTTTTCCTGTAGCTAGTCTGTGTGCCACCATGTGTTCGTAGTGCCTTAGTCATGGCCGATTTATTTGCCTAGTAAGAATTTTATTACAGGAATATGTTTGCATGTTTTTATTCTTTGCAATGTTTTAATCCTTTATTAAAATATTTGAATTTAATTAAATATGGTAGATATTTCTTATATGCAGTCATGCATCACTTAACAATAGGTATATGTTTTGAGAAATGTGTCATTAGGCAATTTTATCATTGTGCAAACATCACTGGGTGTACTTACAAAAACCTAGATGGTATAGCCTACTACACACCCAGACTGTATGGTACAACCTATTGCTCCTAGGCTACAAACATGTACAGCATGTTACTGTACTGAATACTGTGGGCAACTGTAACACAATGGTAAGTATTTAAACATGTCTAAACATAGAAAAGGTAACGTGTTGCACTAAGAAGTTATGGGGGCTATGAGTTCACTAGGTGATAGAAATTTTTGAACTCCATTATAATCTTATGAGACCACTGTTGTATATGTAGTCGTAATTGACTTAAATGTCACAAGTCATTGACCAAAATGTCACAAGGTGCATGACTGTAACGGGGATTTTTACAAAACAAAGAAAACAAAAGAAAATCCAAAAAAGAGAAACAACCCAGTAAAGTTACAAACAACCAAGTCCATTAGAGTTACTTAAAGGAATAACATTAGTTTGTCTTTCTAATATTCCTAATTAAGTAGAAAGTTGTAGACTGCTTCCTATCAATGACTCTCCTAAAATGTCATTTTCATATGGCTAAAGAAGAAGAGCAATAAAAGCTATGCTTGCTAGATTTCTCCTAATTGCAGGATTAAAAAAATCCAGGTTTTAGAACTGGGAAGGACCTTAGAGAATTATCCAGAGCCCCCACATTGCAGCTGAAGAAATTGCCATCAAGAGCTTGTTTTGCACACAGTCCTTTGAAGGTGCAAAACTAAACCCTGAGTTATGTAGGAACTTTTAACTAATGTGCTCAAATGGGGTACGCATGTCAATTTGTGGTCACTTTATAAAGCTGAGTTTACAAAGCCAGTTCTTTACAAACCAAGCAGTTCCTCTTACTTACTATGCTTATGGTTCAGATAGGTTAAAGAATAAAATCTAGTCAGTAGCTGTTAGAGCAGTCACTTTGGCATTTTTCGAGTGGGAATGATTATGAGAACACATAATTTGAACTAAAAAATAATTATGCTTGCTAAATTGGTAACCAATACAAATATTTAAATATTCCACACTGGTAAAATATGAATAACCAGGTCCACAGTGTAGATAATATTTTACCAAGTACAAGTATCTGTCTTTTTCACACTGAATTTCAAATTGTATTCATGCTTAATGTAATTTTGATATCCTTTATTTCATGTCAAAAGGGGAACCTCTAACGTCCTGAAGTTCTCACTACTATGCAGTCACCTTCTGTACCCTGAGACTGGAGTTTTCCATTTAGCTACCTGCGCCTGGATATCACAGGGAAAGACAGTAGAAGACCCTGAGGCATTCACAGTCAGCTTTCTCTAGTTCTCTAACCCTTTAGTTGCTCTCTTTCCCTTTTGAAAATGAGGACGCATGCATCTAGTTGCAACCCACGGCTATTTTAAGTCATCATTCCTTCAATCCGTGGTTGTTACAAATTTCTTCTAGAAACTCAGAAAAAAAAAGAAGAGAATTGGGAACATGATGAAGCCTCAAGTTCAATGTTAAAATTCATCTTTCCAGTCATGAAAAGGATTCTCTAGAAACCTCCTCCAGGTCACCCCTAACTCTTCATGATGAGCAACTCATCCACAGTAGTAAGTGCTTCTTTCAAATGCTCTCACTGAAATCTGCAATCCAACAGGTTGCAAAACAAAGGACTGCTTTAACTTCTTGATGATCCTTTGCTTTCTTTGAGTTAATTGGTATATCCTCAGACTTGGGGGGAGGGGGTTGCATTCTAAATAGTTTATCTATACACAACAAAAGAAACGAGAAGGCAAACTTTATTAAATCTCAGGACTGGAGATCACTTTCTAAGGTTAAAAATAATGAAAGAAAATGGGCTAGGTGCGGTGGCTCACGCCCGTAATACTAGCATTCTGGGAGGCCAAGGTGAGAGGATTGCTTGAGGTCAGTAGTTTGAGACCAGACTGAGCAAGAGTGAGACGCCATCTCTACTAAAAATAGAAAGAAATTAGCCAGACAACTAAAAACAGGAAAAATTATCCAGGCATTGTGGGGCACGCCTGTAGTCCCAGCTATTTGGAAGGCTGAGGCAGGAAGATGGCTTGAGCCCAGGAGTTTGAGGTTGCTGTGAGCTAGGCTGACACCACAGCACTCTAGCTGCTCACATAACAGAATAAGACTCTGTCTCAAAAAAAATATTTAAACTTCTATGCATCAAAAAGATATATGTAGATTTGAAATTTAAGCAATCATTTGAGAAAAATACTAAAACATTATAGACTAAGGACTAAATGAACTCATCAAATGATTGAAATAAAAAACAACTCTTAATTCTCAATGGATAATGGACAAAGTACATGAGTAGACAATCACATGCCATTGAATGTTAAACATTTGATAAAATAACCAACTTTACTAATAATCAAATAACCAAGAATTAAAACTGCAAATCTATGACAATTTGCCTACCTACCAATGCAGCAAAGATATATTAAAATGTGAATGGCCCAAACTAACAAAAGAGTGGTAAAATGGGTTCTTTCATATATTGCTAAGGGTAGGAATAAAAATGAATGTAGCCTTTCTGAATACAATTTCACAATGTATTTAAAGAGGCTTTAAAATGTTCTATGTTCTGATCCTATAATTCTAGTTTTAGTAATATATACTAAAGAAGTAACCAAAAATATGCACAAATATTTTGACATTAAGATTATCAAAAAGCATTTTTTGTGTAAGTGAAAAATTAGACATTAACTTAATATCTAACAACAGTGGTCTGTGTAGGCAAAGTCCATAAACAAAGTACCAGTTAGCCATTTGAAATGGTGGTTTATAAATAATTTTAAAAATTAAAAAATGTCCATCTTACAATATTAAGTGTAAAAAGCAGGCCATAACTATTTTTTTTAATGCATCGGAGAAAAGAATAAAAGGGAGTATTTCCAAAGGTTAACAGTGGTTACAACAGGGAGATGGGATTCCAATTCATTTTATTTCTGCTTCTTTATACTTTTATACATTTAAAAAGATTCCTATATTCAGCATGTATCACTTTTCTAATTAGAAAAAATAGAAATAAAGGAAGAAATAAAAGGAGAAAAGTTAGAGAACAAGATAAGAATTAATGAAGTGACTGTGATTTCTCCATCTTCCTGAGGGGAAAATTCTTCAGAAGACCCTACAAAGCCACCCTCCAGGTACTCCTCCTTGGCCTGATGTTTATGCAGAGGAGTTGGTTTATTGCAGTATTAATGTGGTAAATTGAGAAATGCCCTAGTTCCTGCCATATGACTTTATAGGGTACTGCGTACTCTGCAATAACATGCATAATAATCGTTTTAGCAATCCCTGCAATTAGGGGGTTGCCAAACTGGAATTGTTACTTTATTTGAGACAGGTACACATACACATGCACGCACACACAATACTAGAGCTGTAGAACCAACTACCCCCTTGAAGAAAAACAGTGTAATTACCTCTCCTTTAGATGGGAAGATATTCTTCAACAACCTAAATATAAACAGATTTTGTAGTAATTTTTTCTTCCAAAAATACATATCACAAATGTCTACCACATAT
>VSMD01020039.1:0-40610 GCA_008750895.1 Mirza zaza | reverse complement strand
TACTAAAAAATAGAAAGAAATTAATTAGCCGACTAAAATATATAGAAAAAAATTAGCCAGGCATGGTGGCACATGCCTGTAGTCCCAGCTACTCTGGAGGCTGAGGCAGGAGGATTGCTTGAACCCAGGAGTTTGAGGTTGCTGTGAGCTAGGCTGATACCAGGGCACTCTAGCCTGGGCAACAAAGTGAGACTCTGTCTCAAAAAAAAAAAAAAAAAAAAGAATGTTTATAGCAGCTTTATTTGCAATAGCCAAAACATGGAAACAGTCTAGGTGTCCATCAACAGAAAAATGGATAAACAAACTCTGTTATAAATTCATATGCAGTTACATATTTATACTCAGCAATAAAAAGGAACAAACTACCAGATGAATTTCAAAACATTATGCTGAGTGAAAGCTTAACACAAAATAATTTTCAATCAATACAATTAATACATTTATATAAAGTTTTATGGTGAAAAAAATTAGGGTACTGGTTGCCTTTGCAGTAGGGGAAGGGACTGACTAGGAAGAGTCATGAAAAAGCTTTTGATGATGTTCTATACCTTGGTGGGGTTGGGTCACACAAATGTGTGCATTTGTCAAACTCACTGAATGTTATACTTAAGATTTGTACAATTTATTATTTGTAAGTTTTACCTCAAGGAGAAAAAATGTTTGAAAAGATGTGATTTTGATGCAGATGATCTGAGGACCACATTTTGGGAATCATTGAGTTTGACTAGTTTTAGAAATAATTCTTTCTTAGACTATAAAAACATAATTCATATATTATTAATGTAATATTTTGGTATTTTTTAAAACTCATGGGATTTTAAATATTTTTAAGGGTATATTTGTATTTAGTTATGTGAATCTTACATAAAAATATCATTTCTTTATTAGTTAATTAGTAAGTAGACAAGGATTTATGAAAATATAGTTCCTTATTCCAATACATTTTTTTTTTTTGGAGACAGAGTCTTACTCTGTCACCCCAGCTAGAGTGCAGTGGTGTCATCATAGCTCAATGCAACCTCAAACTCCTGGATTCAAGCAATCCTCCTGCTTCAGCCTCTCAAGTAGCTGGAACTGTATCCTTTTGGTTAGATCTGGGATGAAGGCCCTAAATCTACGTTTTTTTAGAGCACACACAATGCGCAGGTCTGAGGGCTGTCTTCTTATTGTCACCGCCTTTGTGGAAAGTTCCTGAGTAAGTTTTAGTCACTCTTACAAGAGAGAAATGGGAAATTGAAGGAAAGATAATTTTATTTTATTTACATATTTTTTTTATTTTTTAAATTTCAGTAGATTTTTAAATTTTTAAAATTTCAATAGATTTAGGGGGTACAAGTTGTTTTTTGATATATGGATGAATAATTGTATAGTGGTGAAGTTGGGGCTTTTAGTATACCTGTCACATGAACAGTGTACATTGTACCTGATAGGTAATTTTTGATCCCTCACTTCCCTCCCATCCTTCTCCCTCCTGAGTCTCCAAAGTCTGTTAGGCCAGGCATGACCAAAATTGAAGGAAAAATAATTTTAGAATTGAAGACAGATGTAGGTGGACGACTTGGAATAACCAATAGGCTATGAGGACCTAAGGAAAGGTGAGCATGCAAAACAGAAAGGGGGCCAGAGCATGGGTAACCAACTGGAAAGTGACTTTTGAGAGCAACTGCATGTGTTTGTTTTCAAGAGGTGGGGAGAATTCAGGATCATCCTCTATGCCATTAAAATCTGCCTATATGCTGTAGGTTGCCAGCCCTTGTCTTATGTGCTACTAATGGACATTGAGTGACTATAAACATTCTTTGCTTTTTCTTTTGTGTAGTAAGAAGAAAACATAACCTATAGACCATCTTCTGGCAGAAGATGATAGATTTGGATCAGAAACGGGAGGCGTTGGAAGCCAGGAATCAAAAGTGAAGAAACTCTGTAAGCTCTTGGGTGAGAAAGGTGATGGGGATTGATTGATTGATTGATTATTTATTTATTTATTGACATGTCCCACATCATCGTTATATGATGATCTAACGTGAGTGCATTGCTTGTAGCCAATAGGTACCTTCACAGATGGTAGTGAAAAATGGAATAGGAATAAGTTGCTGGAAATGGGTCTCGACCACACATTTCTCTGCAGGCTGCATTAGTCAGTACTTTCTGTCGTCCTGCATTCTGCCTGCATTCACTTCCACTTATTTCCCAGGACACTTCCCTCTCCTTCCTAGGGCTGAAGGTAACTTGAAATACCTCATTAACATCCATAGCTAACATTTATTGAGTCCTTGTTACTGCTAGGCACCATGGTGTTGTGCTGTCCCTGCATAATTTCATTCCCTTCTTAAAACAACCCAATACTATAGATATTGTTATTATGATCCATGTTGTAGATGAACCATCTGAGGTCCTGAGAGGTCATGTATCTTGCCTGAGACCTGACAGCTAGGAAATGGCAGGACCAGACTTTAATGTTTCTGACTTCAGATTCCATACTTGTGCCTTCTTTCTCTCTCAGAGAAAAAAAAAAATGGGAAACTACCCTTATACCTCCTCCTCTATATCAGAACAGGTATTCCAACTTGGCAGACCTCATTTTGAAAGGTTGTCAATCCCTGGGATTTAAAAGCATTAAAGTTTTCATTATGAAATTTTTGAATATCAGAGACAAGAAAGAAATCACCTATAATATTGCTGAACTTACGTAACTATGATTAATATATTAATGTATTTGTTTTCAGGCTTCTTCCATATAATGTGCATATTTCCCAAAAGTTACATATATTCTTTTGTATCCTGATTTTTTTAAATATACATAGGATTTTCATGCCCAGATTTTAATGATTCTCAAATGATAACATGAGTTTTCTAGCAGTTTGAAGTTTAAGAAAGCCCAATAAATGAATGCTTTTTTCCATGTATGAAATATTACATGTTTTGCACTTGTCACTTTTTTTTTCCTGTGTTCAGAGAATGGTGACCATTGTTCTCATTGAACTTTTGTGTATCACTTCATTATCATGAACAAAGAACATACTTTCCTGGCAGCGCTTGGTGGCTCATGCCTGTAATCTTAACACTCTGGGAGGCCGAGGTGGGAGGATCATTTGAGTTCAGGAGTTTGAGACCAGCCTGAGCAAGAGTGAGACCCCGTCTCTACTAAAAATAGAAAGAAATTAATTGGTCAACCAAAAATATATAGAAGAAATTAACCGGGCATGGTGGCTCATGGCTGTAGTCCCAGCTACTTGGGAGGCCGAGGCAGAAGGATCGCTTTAGCTCAGGAGTTTGAGGTTGCTGTAAGCTAGGCTGACGCCATGGCATTCTAGCTGGGGCAACAGAGTGAGACTCTGACTCAAAAAAAAAAAAAAAAAGAACATACTTTCCCAACTCAAGTATGTTCTACCTGTCTTTCCAGTTCTTGCTCAAATTTATATCCTCTTTAAGTTTTTCTTGATTTCCAAGTCTGCAGTGATCTTTCTTTACTCCAATCTTTTCAAGGGCTTTCTGGCTATACCTCACATTTGACATTCACCATGTTCTACATTTGCTAGTTATAATATTTT
This sequence comes from Mirza zaza, assembly GCA_008750895.1. Taxonomy (NCBI): domain Eukaryota; kingdom Metazoa; phylum Chordata; class Mammalia; order Primates; family Cheirogaleidae; genus Mirza; species Mirza zaza. The sequence continues at coordinate 37,059 of VSMD01020039.1, read as the reverse complement.
TGTCCTGTTTTCTTATACCTCTCTTTCTATCCCCAACACTTAATCCAGTGCTTTTTCAGTGTCAATTTTTTTGCATTTTGGTATTCAAATCAAATTGCTATTGATCAACTTTTCTAAGATTCTAGAATAACTAAATTTTCTGGCATGTCTTTCTGTCTTTTTATAGGTTCCTATCACTGTAACCATGCCAGAAATGACAGAGAATGAGACTCCTACAAAAAAGCAGCACAGGTATGTATCCACAGTCCAAAATTAATGTACTTTGGGCAAATAAGAAGCAGAATTAGTTCCTATTTTGCTAAGTAGGTAGTCCTTAGGTAACTTTTATGTGGATACCTAGAAAATTATTAGTTTTCAAAAATACATGTAAATAAGTATTAAATAAATAGATTTACCGAAGGGGGTATATGGCTAAAATTTACCTCTCCACCTCATTCTATTAGTGGTATTACAAGAAAGAATGACTATCGGTAGTTTCAATAGTATATTACCAAATCTATGCTAAATGTTTAGTTTCTAATGGCATTTTTACTTGCATATAGTATTAGTTTTTGGATATCCTAAGTTCGTTTAGACTGTATTCAGTTCAAGTAGACATTTTGTGACATTACATTCCATTAATACCAATATGCATATCAGCACAATATTAACTCCTGTTTTTTTTATATAACATAACCTGCTTTCTGAATTCCCAGCATTTTGGATAACATTTCTGCTTAGAATTGCATGGTCAATGCTTTTACTAATATTAAAATCACTATTCTCTTTCCTTATCAAATAGCTATTAGAGAATGCTAATGTATTGAGTAATTATGCATAAAAGAGAAAATCAATGTTTTTAGTACATTGGCTTTTAAGAAAATTTAAGAGGTTGTATGATATAAGGTACACAATATAAAAGACAGCTCAAATGCAAATTGACAGTGCATGGGTGCTGTTAGCTGCCACATTTTCCTCCTTAGGGATTACAAAGCTACTCTCTACTGTTGCTTTTCTCTTATACGTACCCACAGCCACAGCCACACCCACTCCTGCCCAGGTGCCAGGACAAACATCAGAAGTCACCTACTTGGCACATCACTTTGTGAATTTACTAGCAGCTAAATTACATTTCCAAATAAAGTTTTCCCTGATTGCTTTACTTCCTAACCTATGACTTCTGCGTATGGAAGAATAGAGAGTTGTAGTTACTTCCACAAATTGTGGTTTCTAAATTTACATTGTGGTATCTGCTCTTAGGCTTTTATACCATAATATGTATTAAGAAAATTTTTCTTCAGATGATTTCTTATTGATGCAATGTATACAAATTTGTAAAATTTATTTTTATGATTCTCAAAATATAAAGTGATGAGGATGCTTTCCTATTATTTCTGTGTCACCTTTATCTATACTTTTTGTTTCAGAAAGAAAAACCGGGAGACACATAATGCAGGTAAAAACAACAATTTAAATTTTACTTGTTAGTATTTTTTAAATTCAAAATGAAATGATATTGCAGTTGATTATAGGTTTTTATGTTATAAGTATAGAATCATTATTCATTATGCTTTAGGAAAATGTTCCTTTATTGTTTTTGAAAAAATACTCCCTGAGTCTCTTGAAGATGGCTGGCTTGCTTTTCAACTTCTCATTCGTAGCCTATTTAGATAATTTAAGAGATTTATATATTTCTGGAGCTAGTGTTTTAAGTGATTTCACCCATCAAATCCAGATACATTTCTCCTAAATAGAATGAAGGCTATGTGTCTTTGCAGAAATCTAGAGGGGGCTGGCTGCATTAAGGTGTAGATAAAGATGAACAGCAGGCTATAGGTCTTAAGTTGCGGAATTCTTGATTATAGGAAGAAATGTAGGAAATAAATATTTGATTTTATCTCTAATATTGAAATTATAGGCCAAAGCCAAATAAACATATATAGAAATAATATTGCATACATTTGAAATTTGACACATTGTTTAACATTTCATTTTCCATCCAGAAGTGCATTTGGATATAAAAAAATTATTTTAGACATTAATTTCTATTACTGTATAAATGATATCTTCCTTTCCCTAAGGAAAGGGCACTTGGGAAAATTTTATCTATAGAAAGATGTGTTGAATGCTGGTGGGATATTGATGTTTCCCAGAATGAGGAGTTTATTCCTTTGAAACCCCATTTATTGCTAGGGTTAAAGAGCTGATTTTTTTTTTTTTTAAATCTCCACACATTAAAAAATCTGCTCTTAGATAACACATACTGCACGTACTGTTGTTAGAGAATTCAGAGGAAAGGTAAGCCAAAGTTTATTGCTTTGCTTTTTTTGGCTGTACGAATTACATCTAATCTTTTTTGGCCATATGAGCTAAATCTTTTTGATTAGAATCACCTGGCACATGGTGCCATAGATATGTCCTTACCATAACTTAGTAAGAGAGAATAGTTGGATGTCATTAAAAAGGTTGCCCTTACTGCTAGATCATAAAGTATATATTTTGCAAAACAAGTTCTACTCATGCTCTAATCTGAGATCATCTTCTTAGAAGCACTGTAATCCTTTGTTAAAAAGGAAGGTTTTAGAAAACTTTCTAACAGAAAATAAACAAGACTGACATTTCTACTACAGCATTTTATGGAAATTATTTGTGTAATCTTTTGTATTCTTTTGCCCCTTTTAAAGTTGTGGCACATAAAGCTGGAACATTTTGCAGTTGATTGAGAAGTTGTCGGTTGCCCAGTTTCTTAGATGGGAAAGATCCTGTGGGGCCAAAGTGGAGATGTCCCATAGAGTAAACCAAACCAATGCCTTTCTTGTCTAGTTCAAGTCATAACTAATAGCTGTTTCTATTCTAAAAAGACCCTCTGGTCATCCTAAAAGTGTTTCAGAGTTCTTTAACCTGTCTAGGAAGGTCTCAGTTGTACATTTGCCATAAAGAGGCAGCTTTTTAATAGCTTGTTAGTGAATTCTTTAAATCTGGTTGTCAGGCCAGGCACTGTGGCTCATGGCTGTAATCCTAGCACTCTGGGAGGCCAAGGCAGGAGGATCCCTCGAGCTCAGGAGTTCAAGACCAGCCTTCTATATGGCTGTTTTTAATTCTTCCCACATTACCAACAACGCCACGTATCTACTAAAAATAGAAAAAGTAGCCAGGTGTTGTAGTGTGTACTTGTAGTCCTAGCTACTTGGGAGTCTGAGGCAGGAGAATCACTTGAGTCCAGGAGTTTGAGGTTGCAGTGAGCTATGACTACATCACTACAACCTAGTTGGGCAACAGAGTGAGACTCTGTCTCAAAAAAAAAAAAATCTAGTTGTCATTAAAATCACTAGTAATTATGTAAACTAAACTATAATGGGATGATGGTCTAATAGTAGTATGATATTAGCAGTTCCTATTTGTTTATAATTTGAATTTAATTATCAGTGATATTGTTTACAATGCTAATAAAAGTATTGCTTGTATCAGTTTGTATAACACTGGACTTAAAATATGACAGTTTTAGAAATCTTATTTACTTATTATAGTTATTTGTCTTTAGGAGATAATGTTTGATAAGCATTTTTTAGGGATTTCTTTTCTTTTCTTTTTCTTTTTTTTGAAACAGAGTCTCGCTTTGTTGTCAGGACTAGAGTGAGTGCCATGGCATCAGCCTAGCTCACAGCAACCTCAAACTCCTGGGCTCAAGTGATCCTTCTGCCTCAGCCGCCTGAGTAGCTGGGACTACAGGTGCGAGCCACCACACCCAGCTAATTTTTTGTTTCTATTTTTAGTTGACTGGCTAATTTTTCCTGTTTTTAGTAGAGACTGGTTCTCTCTGTTGCTCAGGCTGGTCTCAAACTGCTGACCTCAAGCAATTCTCCCGCCTTAGCCTCCTGGAGTGCTAGGATTACAGGCGTGAGCCACTGCGCGTGGCTGGGATTTCTTTACCTAAATTTTTTTTACCCAGGGAGAATGGGGCACTTTGGCAGAGTAGTGTAAGTTTTGATAAATGGATTTTCCCTCCTATCTAGTGGAGAGGCATAGAAAGAAGAAAATCAATGCTGGGATAAACAGAATAGGAGAGCTGATCCCGTGTTCTCCTGCCCTAAAGCAGGTAAGAAGTCCACTCATATTTCATTCATCACTTGTGAATAGACAATCCCTAAGTTGTTTTGGTGCTTAGAATGATTATTTTTGTTCCTTGCCATTTATAGTTTTTTGAAGTTACTAATTGCCTCGTTTTTCATTTGCTTCATTTTCTATATAGCTGTTTTTAATTCTTCCCACATTTCCAACAATCTCTAGAACAGTTTCTACATGGTCAAATGTACCATATAATTTCTAGACTCTTAAATTGAGTTTTCTCTTCCATTACTAAATCAATCCCAGGATTATGTTTATATATGTGCCACTCTATTTGCCAGGCATTTCTTTTGTTTTTCTGCCAATGCATGTTCTTTATTCTCTTTAAATTCTTAACTAGACTTTTCCAAGGATATCTTCTTTAATTTATTCTCCATGCCCTGTCAACCTCAACTAGTACTTAAAATCTCATCTTCAAGTGTGACAGTTTTCTGTAATCAAGATACCTTTTAATTTTTTCCAATAAAAATTTTTTTTCCAATAATGAGGATAAAGGATGCTCACCGAAAACAAAACAAAAAATTGAAGCAATGTGGAAGCATAAAAAAGTTTAAAAAATAAATTTTTTAGTTATTTATAATTCCCAAGTTATAACCACTATTACAGTGTTGTTACATATCTCTTCAGATACTGCTTTATGAATCTTTGTGTATATATATCCAGTGCTGTTTTATAACCTGCTTTGTCACTTTCACTCTGGTACACAGTGGACATTTGGTTGTAGATTCCTGTCCTGATATAAGCTCCTTTCATTTTAATGGTTATATAATATTCTAGTATAATGGGATATCATAATTTGTAATAGTCTTTTTTGTTAATTTTTAATTAATATATGCAAAAATTTATACCACACATAGCAAATAGCACTAAAAAGCTTAAGACAACATTACTCTCCTACCTGCTTCCCAACCCTAACACAGTTCCCTAAAGGCAACTATTCTCAACTGTGTCTTCTAGTTTTTTTTTTTTTTTTGAGACAGAGTCTCACTTTGTTGCCCAGGCTAGAGTGAGTGCCGTGGCGTCAGCCTGGCTCACAGCAACCTCAAACTCCTGGGCTCTTGCGATCCTCCTGCCTCAGCCTCCCAAGTAGCTGGGACTACAGGCATGCGCCACCATGCCCGGCTAATTTTTTCTATATATATTAGTTGGCCAATTAATTTGTTTCTATTTATAGTAGAGATGGGGGTCTCGCTCTTGCTCAGGTTGGTCTCGAACTCCTGAGCTCAAACGATCCGCCCACCTCGGCCTCCCAGAGAGCTAGGATTACAGGCTTGAGCCACCTCGCCCGGCTGTCTTCTAGTTTTTACTGTTACATTTCTAAATAACATACTTATGTTGCTGTATCTTCATTTTTCCATTTTCATTGATCATAGCTCACTGTAACCTTGAACTCCTGGGCTCAAGTGATCTACTGCAGCCTCCTGAGTAGCTAGGAGTATAGATATGCACTATCACAACTGGCTAATTTTTATTCTTTTAAAAAAATTTTTGGTAAAGACCGGGGTCTTGCTATCTTGCTCAGGCTGGTCTCAAACTCCTGGCCTCAAGTGATTTTCCTACCTTGGCCTCCCAAAGTGCTGGATTATAGGCACGAGCCACCAGGCACGCTTGGCCAATTTTACCATTTTAGATATTATCTATCAACTTCCTATTATGTTTTTCCCCTGGCTTCCCCTTCTCTGATCCTCCCAATATAATTCCATCACAATTTTTGGTTAAAATTGGTATTCGGTTTTTATGTTATTAAGACTGTGTAAATATTGTTCATTTGTAACTTTTGGGTTTTTGGGGTAAATAATTGCCTCATAGTTTTTCATTTGCTTAATTTTCCATATACTTATCTTTAATTCTTCCCACATTTTCAACATTCTTTTAGTACAGTTTTCTATGTGGTTAAATGTACCACATAATTTCCATTTTCCCTTTTTTTCCTGAGACTTTACTTCTGAAACCCTCTGTCTTCCTTTTCAATCTCAACTGGTTGGTCTCTTCCAACTCTTCTGTTTTTAATTTCAGCTCTCATATTTTTAGTTTCCGAGAGTCATTTTTCTTTTTCTCTGTTTGTGACTTTTCATACCACATATGTTTGTAGATATAATGTTCTCATCTCTGAATGTTACTTAGGTTTTTTCCTGAAGTTTTCTTCAATTTTCTGGGTTTGTTTCCTCTGATTTCCCTTTTTCCTCTTTTGTTTTGATATTTTGTCTTTCTTTTTGGAGGATTTCCTTAAATATTTAGTGACATGTAGCTGTTTTTTCATACTTGAGAATGAGGCATTAAAAAGCTGATTGAGTAGCCTTGTCTTTTGGTGGCCCTAAATGTTATATGATTAGATAGTGTTCTAGTTTTGTTGTGAAACTGAAAAATATTAGTATTTGTAGTTTTTTTCTTTTGTAGGACAAATATTAATTTTTTTTTTCCCACAGAGAGAAATGAATCCATCCCCTACCTGGGAGTGGGAATGTGGGAAGAGGAGTATAAGCCTGATTGACGTTATTCTGGGGGCTGGGTGGGGGATGGGGCCAGACAGTCTCATGCTTTAGTAGGCAGAGTTTTACTCGACTCCCTGTTTTCACTTAGGAGCTTCATCTTTTCCACTTTTATGCCAAGTTTTCCTGAAGTTGAAAGTCTCTGGTTCAAATTTCACAGAAAATAAACGTGTCTCCTGCAGTTGGGACAGGAAAGGACAGTCATCCAGCTTCATAGGACTTGTGTATGTGCTGGGGAGTGGTTCTTTATACTGTTTTATTAAGAGTCTTTCTAACAGTCCCCTCAGTTTTCTCACTACCCCTGCTGTAGGAGCTGGTGCTTCTCAGTGTTGAAGCTGCCTAGGCTTTGGAAGAGCCACTTCAGCATGCTTCTCAGCATCATCTCCCTTGGAAGGGACTTACACTTCAGTTTCTTTTCATCCTTCCCTACAGAGTGGACTCAGACTTACATAAATGTGTTTTTCAGTCTTTTAAAGATGTACTTTCTGTTTCCTTAATACAGTGGCACACTATGTCTTCTGATTTTTTTTTCCCCACATCTCAATGTGTTATATAGCTGCTCAGTAAAATCTCATTTTCCTGCTCTTGGCTTTTGTTCCTCCAAGTTTTCTCTGAAGAAAGACAACCCTAACCGTTTCACTTCCTTGATGTCCTAGAATGTGTAAGGGAAATCAGTATGTGGCTCCCAAGCAGCCTAAGATTCTCTTCCTATTTGTCTGTGCTCTGCCCCAGCTCCAGTAGAGGGGCGGGTGGCTGGGCGTTATCAGCTCTGCCTTTGTTTAGATTCTTATTTTAGCAAAGGACAGTATTTTTTTTCTCGTAAATTAAAGAGTTTCCTGGGTTTATGTATTGGGTCTTTGTTGAGACTCAGTGAGTGTAAGGAACCTAGAACTATAACTTGCCACACAGGGACTAAATCACAGTGAGTCCTACATGAAAAGAACTATCTGTAAAATACTAAAGATATTTAATAGTAAAGATAGTGGAGTAGAAATTAAATAGTCACTGCAACATTTTAATAGCTGGAGAATAAAAACCAAAAATGACTATTAGGTGGCTTTAATATTTACCAGCAATAGACTGGTAAATAGAATAAATGCAGTCATTAGAAAAAATAAGATAGATTTCTAAGGTCTGTATGGAAGTATTTCCAACATACATTTTTAATTTTAAGAAATGCAATATATTGTTTATAATGTCCTTCTGTCTGTTTTTATAACAAAGGTATATATGGGCATATATTTTCATAAGGCATTTCTGGAAGGATAAACAAGTAACTTTATGGCAGTTGCCTCTGGAACAGAGTCTGGAGAGCTAAAGCAAAGAAAAATAGTACTTTTTGGTACATATCCCTTCATATAATTTACATTTTTGCCATATGCATATTTTTTTCAGTTTTAAAAATTACTGATTAAAACAATCATAAAATAGAATCATATAGAACAATCAATAGAACAATCATAAAATAGAATTTTTTTTTTGAAAAAGCGTAGGAATAGAATATACTGGGAGCATGACACCAAAACTTAAGTAACATTTCTTTCTTGACTTATTATTTAGAATAATTTGTAGTTGTGGTTAACAGAATAAAGAATAACATTAAAATCCAAAATCTTTACATCGTCTTAAAGGCCGTCTCTGGCTTCTTCTACCAGTCTTCCCCTATATACTTCGATTTAGCCCCACTCACCTCCTTACTGTTCCTCAAACATGCCAGTCCCTGCCTGAGGGCCTTTGCTCTTCTGATCTTGCTACTGGAACCTCTTTCTTCAGACATCCACAGGGCATGTTTCCTTTTGCTTCCTTTGAGTTTTTGCTTAAGGGCCTTCCTTGCCTTCCATATAAAAAACATTGTAGCAGAGTATCGAATTTCAGGCTGCTATAACAGAAATACCATAGACTGGGTGACTTAAACAACAGAAATTTATTTCTCACAGTTCTGGAGGCTGGGATGTCCAAGATCAAGGTACCGGCTGTCAGATCCTAGTGAGGGCCTGCCTTCTGGTTGTGTCCTCACATGGTGGAGACAGAGCTCATCCCTCTCTGTCTCTTCTTATAAGGGCACAAATCCAGTCATGAGCACTCCACTGTCATGACCTAATTACCTCCTAAAGGCCCTACCTCCAAATACTATTACATTGGGGATAAATGTTTCAACTTATGAATTTTAGGGGTACACAAACATTCAGTCCATTGTACAGAGTAACCTCCACTATCACTCTAGCCTCCTCTTTACACTGCTTTATTTTTCTCTTCATTTACATGTGTGTGTAATCTTACCACCACCTGATAATTTTTTTTTTTTTTTGAGACAGAGTCTCACTTTATTGCCCAGGCTAGAGTGAGTGCCATGGCGTCAGCCTAGCTCACAGCAACCTCAAACTCCTGGGCTCAAGCAATCCTGCTGCCTCAGCCTCCCAAGTAGCTGGGACTACAGGCATGCGCCACCATGCCCGGCTAATTTTTTCTATATATATTAGTTGGCCAATTAATTTCTTTCTATTTATAGTAGAGATGGGGTCTCGCTCTTGCTCAGGCTGGTCTCAAACTCCTGAGCTCAAAGGATCCGCCCACCTCGGCCTCCCAGAGAGCTAGGATTACAGGCTTGAGCCACCACGCCGCCGGCCACCACCTGATAATTGTGTGTGTGTGTGTGTGTGTGTGTGTGTGTGTGTGTTCCTCAAGGGCAGAGACTTTGTCTGTTTTACTATTATATCCCCAGCGCCTAGAGCAGAGCCTGACATATAGTAAATGCCCAATACATATTTAATAAATGAAAAATGAACAGTAGAAGCTTTTGAATTTGGCGCTTGCTTTAAATTTTGAAGAGATACATAGCATATATATGATACAAACAAAGCTTTAAGTTTCTTCTGGCGAGTTCGTACCCTTCAGTGAAACTTTTAAATGGTTAATTTTTTTTTCTTGGCAGAGCAAGAATATGATCCTGGACCAAGCCTTTAAATATATAACAGAATTGAAAAGGCAAAATGATGAACTCCTGCTTAATGGAGGCAATAATGAACAAGGTAAGGACTTGAAGATTCTCACTTTTTGTTGTTTTTAAAAATTTTTAGGCCTTTGTGTCACAGTGAAACTTATGTTAGTATATAGAAGGCTTTTTTACCCCAAAACATTATTAAGACCCTGCATTCAATTGGTCCGGAAGAATAGTGTTGCAAATACATTCATTTTAGTTTAACTTTTTTCCTTCCTCTGTGAGCAACTCTAATCTTGTAGGCATACATAATTTTGATTTTGGACTCTTCTGGGGAATTCATATTTGCCTAACTCATGATACTATTAGTAATACTAAATCTCCTTTATTTCAGTCTTACCCTGCAGCTAGGGGGAGTTCTATTCAGTGTAACTTAAAAAAAAAAGATTAGGATATACCTGTGCCAAGACAACTGTGCATTAACTAAAAAGGCCGAAACATTTAGTTCGTAATTGTTTATACTATGTGTAATGTGTGCATCAGACTGCCTGATCATTTAATGATATTTGGCTTTTATCTTTTTTTATTTTCATTTTTTTTTTTTTTGAGACAGAGTCTTACTTTGTTGCTCAGGCTAGAGTGAGTGCTGTGGCATCAGCCTAGCTCACAGCAAACTCCTGGGCTCAAGCAATCCTGCTGCCTCAGCCTCCCCAGTAGCTGGGACTACAGGCATGTGCCACCACGCCCAGCTAATTTTTTTCTATATATATTAGTTGGCCAATTAAATTCTTTCTATTTTTAGTAGAGACGGGGTCTCACTCTTGCTCAGGCTGGTTTCGAACTCCTGACCTCGAGCAATCCACCCACCTCGGCCTCCCAGAGTGCTAGGATTATAGGCGTGAGCCACTGCGCCTGACCGATATTTGACTTTTAGATAGAGGTGACTATTTTAATGCTGTCCAGTGAGTTCTGTTTTTCTACCAGTTTTGGAGAGAAGATTTCCTTATAGCAGCTGAAAAGAAAAACATCCCAGGCAAGTGTAAAGCTCAGGATAGTAGGCCAGTTTGAATTGTCTTTTATTTGTGGCTTTGACAGGAGCACAGAGAGAATTTCCTGTGACAACTCAGCAGGCCACTGTAAAAGGAGGGGGGAAAAAGGGCAGAATTTGCTGAGGTAGGGAGAGTGCTGGGCTGTGTTTATTGTGATGGATGAGAAGGATGCCAGAAAACATATCCAAGAGGCCAGCATTCAGAATTCTCCTCCTTTACTTTTAGTTAAATAGCCACTTACCCCCTCACCTAGGTCAGCTGTCTTTTATGGTCCAGGTCCTTTTTTGCAATGCTGTTAGATGGTTACATATGTAATACAAGTTTGATAACCATTTTGAGATTCTCTGTAAACAGGATGGATGGTAAGGCCAATATGAATAGATTTTTCTAATGAAGGCTCCTTTGATTTCAAAGCACGGAGGCTGAGGCAATCAAGTTACCTTTGAAAAAGGAGAAACTATTGAAAAAATACAGGTTGCATGGGCCTCATAAAAAACTGACCAGCCAGGCTGGCAGTCGGAGGCAGCACCTGAGGCAGCTTAAATCTGGCTATTTATCATCTCAGTCATGGTCATGATTTCTGTGGTTCTTCTTTTGTGCATCTGCACTATCTACTCTAGCCTCTTTTTTCCTCCCAGCAGCTTCCTGCACATACTCATTGTCCACATGCACGGTGGGTCAAAGCAATGGCCTTGGGGTCAGGTCCCCCTGGGCTTGAATCTCAGCTTCTTTTACTCACTCAGTACTCTTTAGCCAGTTACTTAACCTCTCCAAGTCTCAGTTTCCCAGTCTCTTTTCTCTCCCCTATCCCCTCTCCTCTCTCACTCCTCCCCTCTTCTCTCCTCTCCTCTCTTTCTTTTCTCTCTTCTCACTCTGTTGCCCAGGCTAGAGTGCCGTGGTATCATCCTAACTCACAGTGACCTCAAACTCCTGGGCTCAAGCGATCCTCCTGCCTCAGCCTCCTCAGTAGCTGGGACTACAGGCGTGCACCACCACACCTAGCTAATTTTTTCTCTTTTTAGTAGAAACAGGATCTCACTCTTGCTCAGGCTGGTCTCAAACTCCTGAGTTCAAGCAATTCTCCTGCTTCGGCCTCCCAGAGTGCTAAGATTACAGGCATGAACCACCGCTCCCGGCTGAGTTTCCCAATCTTAAAATGAGAATGATCATAGTGTATACCTGGCCAACTTTAGGAAAATTATGTAACTACTCTGAGTCCATTTCTCACATCTGAAAATGGTGATAATAATAGGTAGTTCCCATCTTAGGGTTCTTATGAAGATTAAAAGAGATAGTAACAATAAAGCACTCAGATTAAAGCCTCGCACATAGTAAATGCTTGATAAATGTTAGCTGTTATCATCATTGTTGTTATTGTTGTTGTTGTTATTGTTAAATGAGACAGTGAATGAAAAGTGCCAAGCAGTAAATGTGCAATAAGTGAGAACAATGATCGTTATTACTTGGTCCATAATGTCCCTGGTACACTGGTATCTTTCTTTTGCTTCTTATTTCAAATATCTGAGAAAAATAATCTGCTAGTCTCAGCTCATCCTTGTTAGAAGGGAACTTTTCATTTCAGGCTATCTCCTAGGGCATTAATTAGCCTTGAGGTTTGGTGGGGGGTGGATTAGAATACTCACCACTATGCATGGCAGATGGGGACATAGAAGGTCACAGAACACAATACTAGCAGCCCAGGCTGCTCCATTAATAGGGCCTGTGGGTGAAACTGTCTCCCTTAGAAAGGAGTAGGGCTGTGACAGACGCCTTCATCGTTCAATAGCGTGCCCGCACTGGCCCTCCCACCGCAAATGCAGGTTCTGTCGTAGATGCTTTCTTTGTTGCTCTACCACTTTGCTTCTTACATGTTCTTGTTCCTTTCAGTCTCTGTGGTTTCAAAGAGTAAAATAGAAACTAAAGCCATTCGTAAAAGAGACTATCTATCACCACCACTGGTAATGTCAGCTGTTACAGCATTTATTTAAATGGTTTTATATTGATATTCAGTGTTATTTTCCTAGCATGTTACCATGATATCAATATGTCTTCTCTTGCTTCACCTATGTAGCTGCCCTGTTGGAAATTTTTGAATTAGGAATTTTGAGATTTCTATATTATGAGTAAATTTTCAGGTGTTGAGCTTTAAAGGTTTACACTTTTAAAAGGAAGGGATAGGGGTTCGAGATACCAGTCTAAAAAAGAAGAAAGAAGGTATGTTAGAAAAGAGCTGACGATTCTTAGTTGAGGTATTTAGAATGCTAGAGTTAGAATTCAGTAGTTTAGGGCACAGTTCTTTCCCAAGTTATTATAAATACTATCATTCACCAGTATTTTTAATTTTTACTTTCAATATTATAGCTGAAGAAATTAAAAAGCTACGGAAACAACTGGAAGAAATCCAAAAAGAAAATGGCCGATATATTGAATTACTGAAAGCAAATGACATATGCTTATATGATGACCCTACAATCCATTGGAAAGGAAATCTTAAAAACTCAAAGGTCTCTGTTGTTATTCCTAGTGACCAGGTTCAAAAAAATATCATTGTTTATTCCAATGGGAGTCAGCCTGGTGCAAACAGCCAGGGAACAGCTGTTCAGGGGATAACCTTTAATGTTGGTCATAATTTACAAAAGCAAACTGCCAACGTGGTGCCAGTACAGAGGACTTGCAATCTTGTGACTCCTGTGTCTATTTCTGGAGTTTACCCTCCTGAAAACAAGCCATGGCATCAGACCACGGTTTCTGCATTAGCTACCAACCAGCCTGTTCCTCTTTGTCTTCCTGCTACTATTTCTGCTCAAAATATTCTCGAGCTTTCCACCTCTGAAAGTGAATCGAGTGTGCTTGGTGCCACTGGTAGCTCACTGATTGCTGTTCCAGTTGGGCCTGAATCTCATCAACATCGTTCCTTGAACACATGTTTAAATGATCAAAATTCTTCTGAAAATAAGAATGGACAAGAGAGCCCCAAATTATTGAAGAAAACAGCCCCTTGTGCTACAAGCATTCCCCCCAGTTCGTCAGCAGCTGCTGCTAAAGTGCACCATGGAAACACATCCTGCCTGAACATACAGGACTTCAGAGGTGATTTTCAAAACACCTTTGTTGTTTCAGTCACCACCACAGTCTGCTCCCAGCCTCCTAGATCTGCAGGTGATTCCTCTCCAGTGAGCACTAGCAAGAGTGCAGGCTCAACAAGTGCAACCACAGCAGTGGCACCATCTGCCCCTGGAGTAGGGAAGACCACCACTCTTGTAAGCACTCTTTCTGCAAACCCTTTGGACAATGGTTGGACTCCTTCTTGTTCTTTGCCTTCTTCAAGTGTTAGTGCTTCAGATTTGAAAAACATTAATAGCCTTACCCGAATTTCTTCAGCTGGAAACACACAGACAACGTGGACTACTTTGCAACTGGCAGGAAACACTATTCAGCCCTTAAGCCAGACACCATCTTCCACTGTGACTCCAGTATTAAATGAGTCGGGGACTAGCCCCACCATGAGCAACCACAATAGACGTGTGGCTGCGGGCATTAACTTGAGTAATTCCTTTCCAGCAGATGGGCAGCCAGTTGAGCAAGTAGTTGTAACCTTGCCTTCGTGTCCATCTCTACCTATGCAGCCACTGATTGCCCAGCCACAAGTTAAATCTCAGCCTCCAAAAAATATCCTTCCACTGAATCCAACAATGCAGGTGATTCATATGGCTCAGCCAGTTGGCCCAGCTGTGAATGCAGCTCCAGCTAATCAAAATGTTATCATTCTCCAGCCACCCAGCACCACCCCGTGCCCAGCAGTGATGAGGGCAGAGGTTCCCAACCAAACAGTAGGTCAACAGATAGTAATCATACAGGCAGCTAATCAGAGTCCTTTGCCACTTCTCTCTGCTCCACCTGCTGGTTCTGTTCGACTGCCTGTCAATGGAGCCAATGCTATAATAGGACCTAATAATTCAGTACAAAATGTTTCAACCCCACAGACGTTTGGAGGAAAGCATCTTGTCCACATATTACCAAGACCTTCATCTTTATCACCATCCAATTCAACCCAAACTTTTTCTGTTACTATGTCAAACCAACAACAGCCTCAAACCATTTCTTTAAATGGGCAGCTCTTTGCTTTGCAGCCTGTGATGTCTTCATCAGGAACTACAAATCAAACCCCTATGCAAATTATTCAACCCACCACCAGCGAAGATCCAAATACCAACGTTGCCCTGAATACATTTGGTGCTTTGGCCAGCCTCAATCAAAGCATATCACAGATGGCTGGGCAAAGCTGTGTACAATTGTCGATTAGCCAGCCTGCCAATCCTCCAACTACTGCAAATAGTCAGACCTCCCCAGCTAACTGTGTTTCTTTAACAACAACTGTAGCACCTCCCATGACAACAGAGAATTCAGCCACACTACCCAGTACTTATAATCTAGCGACTACTCCCTCAGTGAACACTGTTGCTTGTGTGCCACCTAATGTGAAGTCAAAAAGGTTGAATAAGAAGCCGGGTGCCAAGAAACACTTGGCAGCGAACAAGTCAGCATGTCCCCTGAATCCAGTCAAAGATGTGAGCAAGTTGGACTGCCCTAGCACCAAAGGCTCAGCAGAGCCACCCTGTAATGAGGGACTCCTGGAAAGCCTCCCTGTTGTGTTACCATCTGTCCCTGCGTCCCAGGCAAATAGTGTAAGTGTTTCTGCTTCACATTCTTTGGATGTTCTTAATTCAGAATCAGTAATACCTGAGTCTGTATCCAAAGCTAAGTCATCAGAAGAGTCCAGCTCGCCCTCCCAAGAATCTGTAACAAGTGAACATTTTGCAGTGGCCCCAGCAAAATCCAAAGATTCTACCCCCAGTTTGCAACGAGAGGCATCTCAGGATAAACCACCAACTAGTTTAGCATTGTCAGATGCTGCCAAATCCTGCACTTCAGCCACTGCGTTGATTCCATCTCCAAACGATCCTCACATTTTGGTTTCTCAGGTTTCTGGTTTGTCATCTACCACAAACACTCCAAGTGCTGACTGTGTTTCTGAGGTAGAAATCATTGCTGAGCCTTGCAGAGTGGAGCAAGAGTCATCAGATACAATGCAAACCACAGGTCTCTTAAAGGGGCAAGGTTTAAATACATTGCTATCTGATCTTGCTAAAGAAAAAGACCCTCAGAAATCATCTCTTTCAGATCAGATGGATCATCCTGAATTTTCTTCAGAAAATTCTAAAATAGTTGACTCGAGTGTTAATTTACATCCCAAACAGGAACTGTTACTGATGAACAGTGATGACAGAGACCCGCCACAGCATCATTCCTGCCTCCCTGATCAGGAGGTTATTAATGGTTCTTTGCTCACCAATAGGCAGGCCGACTCCCCCATGTCGACCAGCTCTGGCAGCAGTCGTAGTTTCTCAGTTGCATCCATGCTTCCTGAAACAACCAGAGAGGATGTGACCAGCAGTGCAACAACTAATACGTGTGACAGCTGTACCTTTGCAGAGCAAACTGATATAGTAGCTCTAGCAGCAAGAGCTATTTTTGACCAGGAGAACCTTGAGAAGGGAAGAGTTGATGTAAGAGAAGTTACTTCAAAGCCTTCTGAAGCATCATCTTTAGAGGGAAACCCAGCTTTCAAATCACAGCCGCCTAAAGAGAATGGCACAGGACAGGCAGAAGCAACAGCAAATGAATTCAATTCTCAGGATTCGATTGAAGCAACCGTGGATAGGCCCCTGGAGAAACCAAGTTGTTCTCTAGGAATTAAAACATCAAATGCCTCTTTACACGCTTCGCCGTCTCAGCCACCAAGCATCACCAGTTTAAGTGTGAATAACCTTATACATCAGAGCAGCATCAGCCATCCTTTGGTCAGCTGTGCGAGTTTAGCCCAAACTTCAGATCAAACAACTGTTCCTGCAACGGTCAATCTGACTGTTTCATCTAGTTCTTATGGCAGTCAGCCCCCTGGACCATCTCTGATGCCCGAATATTCCCAAGAACAGCTAAACACTTTGACTAGTACCATACCAAATTCACAGATTCAAGAGCCACTCTTAAAGCCAAGTCATGAAAGCCGTAAGGATTCTGCCAAGCGTGCTGTCCAAGATGACCTTTTACTGTCTTCAGCAAAACGTCAGAAGCATTGTCAGCCAGCCCCCCTCAGGCTTGAAAGTATGTCCCTGATGAGCAGAACTCCAGACAGCATTTCTGATCAGACTCAGATGATGGTTAGTCAGATTCCCCCCAACTCTTCAAACTCAGCTGTGCCTGTTAGCAACCCAGCACATGGAGATGGCCTTGGACGATTGTTTCCACCTGGTAACAACTTTGTGGCCCCTGCATTGAGGCAAACTGAAGTTCAGTGTAGTTCTCAGCCTTCAGTTGCTGAGCAGCAGCAAACCCAGGCAAGTCAACATCTACAGGCTCTGCAACAGCATGTTCCAGCTCAAGCGGTATCTCACCTTCATAGTAACCATCTCTACCTAAAGCAGCAGCAGCAGCAACAGCAAGCAGGACAGTTAAGAGAGAGGCATCACTTGTATCAACTGCAGCATCATGTACCTCATGCAGATAGCTCTGTCCACTCTCAGCCCCATAATGTCCACCAACAGAGGACTCTACAACAGGAAGTTCAGATGCAGAAAAAGAGGAATCTCGTTCAGGGCAGTCAGGCCTCTCAGCTTTCTTTACAACCGAAGCACCATGGAACTGACCAGTCCCGACCCAAGAGTGGTCAGCCACATCCCCACCACCAACAGATGCAGCAACAAATGCAGCAGCACTTTGGAAGTTCCCAGCCAGAGAAGAGCTGTGAAAACCCTTCAACTAGCCGGAACCACCATAACCATCCCCAGAACCATCTCAATCAAGATATTATGCACCAACAGCAGGATGTTGGAAGCAGACAGCAGGGCTCAGGGGTTTCTTCTGAACATGTATCTGGGCATAATCCAATGCAGAGGCTTTTGACATCAAGAGGCTTAGAGCAGCAAATGGTGTCCCAACCAAGTATAGTGACTAGACCTTCAGACATGACCTGTACTCCACATAGGCCAGAGAGAAATAGAGTTTCAAGTTATTCTGCTGAGGCACTCATTGGAAAGACATCTTCGAATTCAGAGCAGAGAATGGGTATATCAATTCAGGGGTCCAGGGTTTCAGATCAGCTTGAAATGAGAAGCTATCTTGATGTTCCTAGGAATAAGAGTTTGGCTATTCATAATATGCAGGGTCGTGTGGACCATACCGTAGCCTCAGATATCCGCCTTTCTGATTGTCAGACATTTAAACCAAGTGGAGCCAGTCAGCAGCCCCAGAGTAATTTTGATGTACAATCTTCAAGAAATAATGAAATAGGTAACCCTGTATCCTCACTGAGGAGTATGCAGCCCCAGGCTTTTCGAATCAGTCAAAACACTGGCCCACCACCAATTGACCGTCAAAAGAGATTACCTTATCCACCAGTTCAGAGCATTCCAACAGGAAATGCTCTTCCGCCAAGGGATGGTGAAAATACATGCCACCAAAGTTTCATGCAGAGTTTACTTGCCCCTCATCTTGGTGATCAGGTCATTGGGAGCCAGAGACCACTCTCAGAACATCAGAGGAATACACAGTGTGGTCCATCCTCTGCAATTGAGTACAATTGTCCTCCAACTCATGAAAGCATTCACATTAGAAGAGAGAGTGAGAGTCAGAACAGGGAAAGTTGTGA
Source organism: Mirza zaza (assembly GCA_008750895.1). Lineage (NCBI taxonomy): Eukaryota > Metazoa > Chordata > Mammalia > Primates > Cheirogaleidae > Mirza > Mirza zaza. The sequence continues at coordinate 18,771 of VSMD01020039.1, read as the reverse complement.
CATGTCTTTAGGTGCAATTAACACCAGGAACAGCACCTTGAATATTCCCTTTTCAAGTTCTTCTTCCTCAGGAGATATTCAAGGTCGAAACACAAGTCCCAATGTTTCTGTACAGAAATCCAATCCCATAAGGATTACTGACAGTCATGGGACCAAGGGCCACATGAACCCTCCCGTCACAACCAACATGCATGGGGTTGCAAGGCCAGCTTTGCCACATCCGTCTGTGTCTCATGGAAATGCTGATCAAGGGCCTCCTGTACGCCAAGCTAATTCTTCAGTTCCCCAGAGATCGAGGCATCCCTTGCAAGACAGCAGCGGTTCCAAAATTCGTCAGCCTGAAAGGAACCGTTCTGGAAACCAAAGACATAGTAATGTCTTTGATCCAAGTCTTCCCCATCTTCCTCTCTCTGCTAGTGGCAGTATGATTCTTGGACGTCAACAACCTGCTGCAGAGAAGAGAGGAAGTATTGTTCGTTTCATGCCTGATAGCCCACAAGTACCTAATGATAATTCAGGTCCTGACCAGCATACGCTATCACAGAATTTTGGTTTTCCCTTTATTCCTGAGGGTGGCATGAATCCACCGATAAATGCTAATACTTCTTTCATTCCACAGGTTACTCAGCCTAGTGCCACTCGAGCACCAGCCCTCATCCCAGTAGATCCCCAAAATACCCTGCCCTCCTTCTACCCCCCATATTCTCCTGCCCATCCTACACTGTCCAATGATATCTCAATCCCCTATTTTTCTAATCAAATGTTCTCAAATCCTAGCACAGAGAAGGTAAACAGTGGAAGTTTAAATAACCGATTTGGATCAATTTTATCTCCTCCCAGACCTGTTGGCTTTGCTCAACCAAGTTTTCCTCTTCTTCCTGATATGCCACCAATGCACATGACCAACTCTCACTTATCCAATTTTAATATGACATCTTTGTTTCCAGAAATAGCTACAGCTCTTCCTGATGGTTCAGCAATGTCACCTTTGCTTACAATAGCAAACTCCTCTGCCTCTGACTCTTCTAAGCAGTCCTCAAACAGACCTGCCCACAACATAAGCCATATTTTGGGTCATGATTGTAGTTCAGCTGTTTAAATACCAATAAACTAAAGGTAAAGGTAACGGGTAAGATTACAAATGTATTTGTATGCACACATACATGTACATGAGGAGAGGGGTTGTGTGTGTGTGTCTTCATGTTTGTATAATCAATTTTACTTGTTACCCTCTGAATGTAGGGAAGCTGTGTCAAAGATGAAGCAAACATGGGATTGTCAAAAATAAGTTATGTTTCATTTTCAACTGCATGGCATGCTTTTTTTATTTTCCAAGCACATTTGCATTTCCAAGTTTGATTTGTAATCTTATATTCCCTAAATACTAATCACCTGGAAGTTGGGGAAGATCATCTGGGCATGTGCTGGGTAGTAGGAAGGAGTCTAGATTTTAAACTTAATTGTTGATAATTTATAGAATAGATATTTGAGATAGTTGAGTGGCTATCTAAAAATACAGGCAACTTGATAAAACACAGTGGCTCATAACCAAATGCTGGCTAATGTCAACATCTTACCCATGGCAGGTATTGAATTGATGTTGAATTGAAAGTCTGTAGTTAAAATCAAGCAGTTAACAAATAAATGAAATGTTTAATCAGCCTTTATTCCCAAGGTTTGGTTTAGGTAGAAGCTTCTTTCTTATTATAACAATCCATAAATTATCTGAATTCCATGTCTTATTCTTTAAATTCTTTAATGTGCCAAGATCCTTTAAAGCAAAGGTCTTCCTTAGACAATTAGCCTTAAAAAGAGAAAGCTAAAAAGTACATAGATGTTCTCCATTTTGTACTTGCATTTGCATCAGGGCCATAAGGATGAAAGCAGTTAGATTGTAGAGTTTTGCATGAGTTCAGTTAGCGATTGGTGTTTCATCAATTGAATTTTGATTTAATATTCTCTCTTCATTCTGTTTATTTGATCTTCAAATGAATTCTTCTGCATTCATTTAAATATTAGGATCGATCAGTAAATATGTGTGTTTGGAATCTACATATTTGAGCCTTTTAAAATATTTCTGAACAGAATTTTAAGCTCTGTCACTATTTTAATTTACTGATGGTATTTATATTTTTAAATATGGCATTGTATATTGCATTGTTATTCTTCATTACACAATTATAATGAGAAGATGAATTTGTTCATTATTTTTCTTGTTGGTAGATGTGAAATGGTGCTTCAGAAAAATAGTCTTTATATATGTCCGTGTGTGTGTGTGTTTGTGTGTACACAGACAAATTTTTAGAGTATAAACTCGCCCTTTAAAGATAGGCCTGCCATCTGACAATGGAAAAGTGACACCTGAGACCTGATAAAGTATAGAGAAACTTCATGTAGGGGGGAGTTTTTAAAAGTCCCACTGATGTTAATAATAAATTTAAAAATGCATATATTCAATTTTGAATACTTTAAAAACCTAAGAAAATAACAGTATACACTCATTTTCTTAAATCCATCAAGCCCATTACTTTTATTGTTATATTCTGCCAAAAAAACCAGGATGGGTGGGAGAGATACATATAAATTGTTCTGTCTGCTCTATTAACAAAGTGAGCACAAGGACCAGCATTTTTTTTTTTTTCTTATCCTAAAAAAGCCTCCTAAGGCCTGGTCAGAGCAGTTAACTCCAGTGAATACCTCTTCTAAAGACTCAGCAAAAGGGTCAGTTGTGCCTCTTTAACTGTTCTTACCAAACTTTCCTATCTTTTTCTGCTGCTAACTAAAGCAGCTTCTTGGAGGTAAAAAAAAAAAAAAAAAAAAATTGATAACAAGAAAAACCTGTATTTTCTTGCTTCAAAATGGTCTTGGAAAGGAATAGGAGAGCTTCATGAATAAGTTACTTAAAAAAGACAACAGAGAAAACACAGTAGTCAAAACTTTTTATTGAGAAATAAAAGTGACATTTACAACTTGCTTTTTCATTCTCTTAACTGAATTTTAAGCTTTAATGTTCAAGTTTTTCTTTGTATTTGAAAGTTCTACCAATTTCAAGAGGGGCAGTTTTCTGTGTGTTTGGCATTCATCTTCCCTCCCTCTCTCTGCCTCACTCCCTCCTCCTCTCTCTCTCTTACCTCTCCTCCCCAGTGCACACCCCACCCCCACAGCTGTTGAGTTCTGGAGGACTGAGGACTTTAGGTATAATTGGAATTAAGGTAACAGGCTAAGGAGAAGGTCAATTTGAACATTGCAATGCAAAGTCCTCAAAGCCTGCTACTTGCAGATATTTCTGTTGCATTGACTATATTTTCCTGCTCAGCTGTGTTCAGAGATAGGATTAGCATTTCTCAGAGCTTTCATTCCAACAATATAACATTTTTTTTTTTTTTTTTTTGAGACAGTCTCACTTTGTTGCCCAGGCTAGAATGAGTGTGGTGGCGTCAGCCTAGCTCACAGCAACCTCAAACTCCTGGGCTCAAGCAATCCTCCTGCCTCAGCCTCCCGAGTAGCTGGGACTACAGGCATGCGCCACCATGCCTGGCTAATTTTTTCTATATATATTAGTTGGCCAATTAATTTCTTTCTATTTATAGTAGAGACTGGGTCTCGCTCTTGCTCAGGCTGGTTTTGAACTCCTGACCTTGAGCAATCCGCCCACCTTGGCCTCCCAGAGTGCTAGGATTACAGGCGTGAGCCACTGAGCCCGGCCAACAATATAACATTTTGATCTTGATTGAGTCTCATAAGGTTTATTTGATCGTCTGAAGAAAGATATGACCACCTGCAAATAACTGGGCCCCTGCTTACTTGTAGCTCGAATTATTTTACACAGGTGCATGTATATGTAAGAGTTCATTTCATATATGGGCTCAATTCTGAAAGTGTTCAGTCTATAGTACTTATTTGATTTAAAAGCATGAGTATATGAGGTTTACTAGCAGTATTAAGTATTTGATAATTAGAGCTACATAATTTCTGGGAGGAAATTTGTTATATAATATCTAGTGGTATCTGGATATAATTTTGGTAAAGGAATGGCAGAAAACATAGTCAATTTTGGTTGTAATGAATGTAATGTTATCCTTGGCTTACTAATATATGACTAGAGAAAGTAAAAAAGCAGTTCCACAAATAATTTTGTAACTTCTGGAAATACACAAGTTATGTCTGAGTCATAAGTGAGAATCGTTGATTGAATGAATCATTTCTCCTTTTTTTTTTTTTTTAGCATTATTGATCACATGTAACCAGTTATAGAGATTAGTTGATTCTTCTCAACATTTAATGGTAACTTCTAATGAAGTGAAAAATTTCAGATCTCATGCATAAGCTTTTTTTTTCTTCTTCTTTTGAGACAGGGTCTTACTCTGTCACCTAGGCACTCAGGCTAGAGTGCAGTGGGGTCATGATAGCTCACTGCAACCTCAAACTCCTGGGCTCTCTCAGTCCTCCTGCTTCAGCCTCTCAAGTAGCTAGGACTACAGGCATAGCACACCAGGTTAATTTTTCTTATGTTTTGTAGAGACGGGGGTCCCTATTGCCCAGACTGGTCTCGAACTCTTGGCCTCACGCATCCTGCCACCTTGGCATCCCAAAGTGCTAGGAGTACTGGCGTGGAGCCACCAAACCCAGCCTATGTATAAGCTTTTAATGAGTCAGTCATAGATAAAAGGAATCCAGTTTGATGTCATTTCTTTTTTGTGTGTGGAAAATACAAATTGCTTCAAGATGGGTTATATATTTTATACCACTTCAGTAGATTTATATTTGTTTTTATTGTAAGACCTCTTGGGATACCAGAGATGGCACCTTTTTTTCTAAGTAAGGCGTGGGAATTCCACAGTGATCATGTTTCATAAAATTTAACATATCAGACCTGTGAAAGAAAAGGGAGGAATTGTTCTTTTGTAGCAATTTCCAGTCACATATCAGGATTATGTTGAACTGCAACAAAGATCAAGTTTTAAAAATTAACCTTTGTAAAATACAAAATTATTTAAGTATTTTAAAGATAATTCATTTGCCTTTTTTTTTTTTTTTTTTTGAGACAGAGTCTCACTCTGTTGCCCAGGCTAGAGTGAGTGCCGTGGCGTCAGCCTAGCTCACAGCAACCTCAAACTCCTGGGCTCAAGCAATCCTGCTGCCTCAGCCTCCCAAGTAGCTGGGACTACAGGCATGTGCCACCATGCCCGGCTAATTTTTTCTATATATATTTTTTTAGTTGGCCAATTAATTTCTTTATATTTATGGTAGAGACGGGGTCTCGCTCTTGCTCAGGCTGGTTTCGAACTCCTGAGCTCAAACAATCCGCCCGCCTCGGCCTCCCAGAGAGCTAGGATTACAGGCATGAACCACCGCGCCCAGCTCATTTGCTTTTTTCTTGCCTTGTTACATTAGCAATTTCTTGGAGAGGCTAAAACTTACACTTCAGAAAATATGGAAACACATTTTAATGGGAGTAAAATTTTAAAATTTTGAGAAAGGGTACAATATTATTAATATACATCTTCTTAGTTTTGTCTTCCCTACGTAAGTACTTAGGCTCTTATTTTCTTCCTTCTACTCCATTTCAAATATCAGGATGATTACTCCTTTGCCTTGAAACGTTTATCAGGCCCATCATCTCTTAGATCAGCCTGTGTGTGGTGGGGAATCATACTCCCAAATCAGTGATTTCCAATTCCTGGCTTTGGGAACCACATGCCGCCTATTCTCTTAAAGGGCAACAACAATTTCTTGGGGGGGGGAAAAAAACTAGTTCAAAATTGATTCAAAGTATTTCAGTGTGCCACATAGCTCTGCATCTTGGTTTGGGGGACTTGTTTTTTCCCATGGAGGAATGAAGAATGGGCAAAGGTTGTACCAAAATGAACAGACTAGGTTGTAATTCTGTTATCTGTGTAAGTGCTCTCTTTGCCTGGAGGCAACGTGCCTGTGGCTGTGTGCATCCAGAAGACAACAGTAACAGCCCACAGGCAGATGATCTAGAGAGAGGTTAATCTGTGAGGGACAATTTTGTGGAACCTATATGCAAATGGAAGGCAGAAGTTAAGTTTCTTCGCAAGATGCCTCTTTTGGCTGAATGTTAGCATTTTTCCTTCCCCAGAGTTTAACAGAAAGGGGTCCTTTTTTGGATTTAACTTTATTCTCTCTGCATTCTACTCTTCTGTGTAGGTTTCTACTAGAGTGAAACCTAGAGAGCGTTTCCACGCGAGTCTGTGGGGGAACACAAAGTTTAGATTGAGATAGTTCAGATACGCTGGTGAGAAGCTCGACGACCTTGTTGGACACAGAGCTTCTACATTTGTCCACATGCCTCTACCCCGGTACTGCACTTTATCTGAAACTGTGCCTCTGGTCCTTAGACCAGCATTGGAACATATCGCTCACCCCCTCCTCTGTGAGAGCACAGGATCAGCTGGGATGGGACATGCTGTGTAATCAGACACCTCCTAGAAGACAAGTACAGCTGATGTTTCTCACTGTTGCCTTATCGTTCTCTGAGCCATCTTTGATGCTGATCTTGTAAAAAAAAAAACCACTTTACTAGTTAGTAGCAAAACTCCTTTTAAACTCTGAGCTTGTATGTGGTAGTCAACATCCTTATTTCTAGATTTACACAAATCGTGTCAACTGTATAATCTTTTTCTGGCACATGTACATGGTCAGATGCTTCATAAACATGAGCCAACTTGGGTTGCAAATGTTGATTGGGCATAAAATCCAAATTGGTGTTACATAGGATGACTGCATAATCTGTCACTAGAGATTTCACGAAACATAAGAGATAACTCTTCGTTTGTAATTTAACACATTTTTTTAACAAAGATCTTTAATTTTTTGTGTGTGTTTTGCCTAATTGTGTGTACAGCTATACACCATACTATGTCATAGGTGCTTAAAGTTTGATCCATCCAAATCTCTTCTTCACTTTTCTGAGACTTCTCTGTCCTCCCTCCCCTGAAGTCTTAAGATCATTTTTCATCCGTGAGGTCATTGAGGCACTGGACTTGACTGTGGTGGTAACCTCTAAGGGGCGTTGAATTGTTGATCTTCCAAGAAGAAAGGGACCAGACAGTGTTGCTTAAGATGCTGCAGTTGTGTTACTGTGAAGAAAAGATTCACTTCCACTTTCAGCAGGCCATGTATATGTATATACACACACACATATATTTTCACTTTGGTAAAAAAATGTTGAAAAATCTGAGGAAAACATAATTACCTTCACAAATTATTTATAGATACACTGGGCAGGAAGCTTACTGTAGGGCAGTCACCAGAAAAAAAACTAATTTTAGTGCTTTCAATAGTGTGATATTTGTATCTATTCCCACAGCAGCAGTGTCTGCTATGCACTGTGTCCTATTACTGTAAATCATCCAGTTTATAATTCTAATGGAAGCTAATTTGTTTTGTAATGGAATCCAGAGCAGATATGTATAATATGATCAGGATTGTCCTACAGTTGTAAATAAGAATAGGTCCTGTTTATTTTGACATCTTTTTACAAATGCATTGTATTAGGGTGTGAATATTCTGAACCATGCTCTTGTTTAAAGTTTTGAAATTTTTATTGTTAAATGTAACATTTTAATGGTTGTAATAATTATTTGTATAGACATGAATATAGTATTTTATTTAAGAAAATAAACTTTGCATTTTTGCATTGTGAATTCTGTCTTTTCTGATGCTGCCACTTCAAACCTGCTATTAAATGACTTCTCTTGCATGCTGAAGTATATATTCAAGTAATCTTTAAATTTTGCCAAGATGTCTGAAAATAATACCATGACACATTTGCCAAAGGGATTGTGTCCCTGATCAAACAGTCAACCTCACCTCATAATTATGACCAAAACTATATCATTGTTGGAACAAACTATATTTCTGAACTTACTATGAAAAGTAAAATTAAGATTTCAGATCTGGAGGAGTATTTAGAGATGATCCAGTCTGCACACTCTATAGTGGGGGAAACTCAATCACAGAGCTTTGAGACAAGAGTTTTTTCACTACTGCTACCCATATCAACTAGTCAAAATTCACAAATGTGAAATTCAAGGGGAAAAACTGCAGAGGAACTTGTACAGTATAAAACTATGTAAAATGTTGAGTGCCTGTAAATCAAACACTTGTTTAGGGCTAGCCTACGGATGTGGTAAAAATGATAAGAAAATGATAAACCCCAAATTCAGGATAATGGATACTTCTTAGAAAAGGATGAAGGGTGGTATCAAGGAGAAGTACTTCAAAAGTATTGGTATGTTCTATTGCACTGGGTACCAGATACTCGGGTGTTGGTCTCATTTATGCCTGCAGTCTTTGTCTTACGGATGTATAAAATATATCTGAATATTTTAAAAGGTGACATGAGGACCTTAGATTCATTTACTTGTGCATGTACTGCAGGAACTTAACGCTCACAATGTTTTCCTTGACCAGTAGGAACTCTTGGGAATTCAAATTAAAACTCAGTATTTTGACTGTCAAGTGTTCTTTCTACTATTGCATGCCACCTCCCACACAGATGTTGTAGGTGTAGCATACATTTTGATTAAACAAGAAGCCCTACTGTGCCATATGAAAGGATGTGAAAAAACAATAAAATTGTAAACATTCTGCTAAATTCAGTCTCTTTAAAAGGAACATGCAAGTTATCGCAGCTATACACTGTACAATTTTGTTAGTTTCCAGTTAAGTTAGGTGTTTGAGGTAAAAGGATTTTAATAACTTATATCTCTTTAGAAAGCTGTCCAGGGGATTTTCACTTTAAGGTAGTATAGAGCACCTGGTAGTAGGAGGACATCCATCTCACTGCAACAACTAGAACCAAAAGATAATCATACCACAAAGAAAACTTAAAGCCTAAGTGGTTTCAGTGGTAAATTCCTTTAAATTTCAAAGGAAGAAGCAAGAACAACCTACACAAATTCATGAACTAGAGAAAGAGGCAACACTCCTAAACTTGTTTTGGGAAGTTAGCATACCCTTGATATCAAAACTTGTCATGACATTACAGTAAAAGAAAATTATAGACCAATATCCCTAATAAACATAAATATGAAAATTCTAAACAAATGTCAACAAAGTGAATCTAGTATATAGGAAAAGAATAGTAAGTACATCATGATTAAATGATGTTCAGGAGTTCAAGATTGTTTTAACAATTTAAAATTGATTATACAACTCATTGTATCAACAGAAAAAAGGAAAAACCATATGGTAACTCAAACAGTTGATAAAATTCAGCATCCATTTAAGTAATAACTCTAAACAAAATAGGAAGAGACAGGAACATTCTCAATCTGATGAAGCATGTTTACAAAAAAACCTCACAAACCACAAAAAACCTACAGCTAATATCATACTTAATCATATCCCTTTGAAGTTGGAAACAAGACAGGATGATCATTACCAACCTGTTTGACATTATAGTGATATTTCCCACCAGTATATTACCAAGGAAAATAAAGCTTCCCACCAAAAACTATAAAATGTTGCTGGGAGAAATTAAAGAAGACTCAAAAGAAGCAGAAACGACACAATGTCATTAAGATGTTAATTCTCCTCAAATGTATCTGGATTTGTGCAGTTGCAACTTAAATTACAGCAGGCACTTTTTGAAAATTGTTTATTCTGAAATTTATGTAATATTTAATATAATAATTACATTAATATAAAGATCTTAGAACAGCCTAGACCATCTTGAAGAACAAAGTTGGAAAACTTAAACTACCAAAAAATCAGTGTAAAATTTGGTAGTTAAAACAGTGTGACATTGACACAGTGATAGTAGATCAATGGAAGGAAACAGAGTCACTTGATTGATAGCAAAGGTGTCAATTGCATTTCAGTTCTTTTCAATAAATTGTGCTGGAGCAACTGGATATCCATGAAGGAGGGGACCTAGACCCCTAAGTTACATCACACAAAAATTAACTTAAGATGGATCATAGACCTAATTGTGAAAGGTAAAACACTAAAGCATCTTGAATAGTGGTTCTTAAATGTGGTCCCTGGAATCTCTGGGTTTTTCTGAGACCCTTTTAGGGAGTCTATAAGGTTGAAAGTATTTTTTATGATAGCACTAAGACGTGGCATGTGCAAATGTCGACACATTGGTGCAAAAGCAACAGTGAGTAAAACTTCTGGTACTTTAGTATGAATCACGGCAGTGGCACCACGACTGCACTAACAGTGATTGTATTCTTTCTTGATCATCATAAACTCACAGGAAAAAGAAAAGCCAATTCACTTTAGAATATCCTTGACAAAGCAATAAAATGTATTAATTTTATTCAATACTGGCTCAAATACACTTCCTCTTAGTATTCTTTTTAAACACCACATTAATATTTTGTATCCTGTGGCCACATGGAAAGCAAACACAAAGCACTTCTGTTGTAAACCGAAGTGTAATGATTAGCTCAAGGAAAAGCACTAGTGCAGTTATTTGAATTGTGGGAGGAAATAGTGGTTTTTTCATGGAATACTATTTTTAGCTGAAAGAATGACTAAAATTTATGGTTATTCAGACTTGGATATTTGGCAGACATTTTCTCAAAAATGAATGAAATGAACCCGTCAGAGTATTTACCACTGTGAGCTTGACAAGTTCCCAATAAGACTTCTCTGATGAGATCAGTGATGATATTAATGAATAGTATACATGCATTTTACTAATAATTACATGATGAAATGTGTCAGTGTTTGGAATGTTTATATAATTCAGTGAGCCAATATTTTCCAAATGGCCAAGGCATGCTGTTACAAAATCATGTATAGGTTAAAAAAATCCATTCTAGTGCAAGATAGACCAATGGATTTCAAAGTAACAAAATATGAAAAGTTCACTGATACGGTTTCAAATTCCACATTGCAACTAGTCTTGGGAAACTACCATTTTTTTGAGTTTCGGTATAGTATCAAAGAAAAATACCTACAATTATCTAAAAGGGCTACTAAAAGGCTCCTCCCTTTCCAATTGCATATTTCTGTGAGACTAAATTTTACTCATATGTAGTCATGCACTAGTAAGGACGTTTTGGTCAACAATGGACTGCATATCCACGATGGTGGTGCCGTAAGATTATAATGGAGCTCAAAAATTCCTATTGCCTAGTGAGCTAGTATAACTGTTGTAATGTCCTAGCTCAACTCATTAATGATATGTTCGTGGTATAAACAAACTTACTGTACTGCCAGTTGTATAAAAGTATAGCACATACAATTATGTACAGTACATAATACTTGATAATGATAATCAATGATTATGTTACTGGTATATGTATTTATAATACTTTTTATTATTATTTTATTTTATTTTTATTATTCCCTTATTGATGGGATATCATTATGTTAGAGTGTATTCTTTCTACTTACGTAAAAAAAAGTTAACTGTAAAACAGGGTCAGGCAGGTCCTTCAGGAGATATTCCAGAGGAAGGCATGGTTGTCATAGGAGACGACAGCTCCATGCATATTATTGCCCCTGAAGACCTTCCAGTGGGACAAGATGTGGAGGTGGAGACAGTGATATTGATAATCCTACCCTGTGTAGGCCCAAGCTAATGTGTGTGTTTTTGTCTTAGTTTTTAGCAAAAAGGTTTAAAAAGTAAAAATAAAAATAAAAATTTTTTAAAATAGAAAAAGCTTATAGAATAAGGATATAAAAAAAGAAAATATTTTTTGTACAGCTATACAATGTGTGTTTTAAGCTGCATTATTACACAAGTCAAAAAATTTACAAAATTAAGAAGTTTATAGGGTAAAAAAGTTACTGTAGGCTAAAGTTTATTATTGAAGAAAGAAAAATAAAAAAAAATAAATTTAGTGTAACGTAAGTATACAGTGTTTATAAAATTTACCTAGTATACAGTAATGTCTTAGGCCTTCACATTCACTCACTGACTCACTCAGAGCAACTTCCTGTCCTGCAAATTCCATTCATAGTAAATGCCCTATATAGGTGTACCATTTTTATTGTTTATACCATACTTTTACTATACCTTTTCTGCTTAGATATGTTTATATACACAAATATTTGCTATTGTGCTACATTTGCCTACAGTATTCAATACAGTAACTTGCTGTACAGGTTTATAGCCTAGGAGCGATAGTCTATACCAGATAGCCTAGGTGTGTAGTAGGCTATGCCATCCAGATTTGCATAAGTACACTCTATGATATTCTTACAATGATGCATTTCTCAGAACATATCCCCATTGTTAAACAACACGACTCTACTTCAAGCAAAACATATACTACAGTAGAGTGAATGCAGAATCCCATAGGAGAATTCAGCTATTGTGTATGTGAGACATTAGATTACAAAAATGTAAAACAATACTACTCTTCTCACAATTTTTGTTTGTTTTGGAAAATATAGTTATTTTTCATAAAATGTTATTTGTGTTATATAATGAATTTATTTTCTTTAAATGAATTAATAAATATTTGTAAATCTTTGATTTTTTTCTAATATGGTAAATACTGGCAGGTATAACCCACATAAACAAAAACTTTTTGGAGTTCTCAATAATTTTTAAGAGTTTAAATAGGTCCTGAGTCCAAAAAATTTGAGAACTAGTATTTTAGAAGAAACCATAGGAAATATCTGTCTGACTATAACCATAAAAGAAAAAATTGTTAGATTGGACTTCATTAAAATTAAGAATTTCTCTTCATCAAGTCACAGAGTGTCAAAGATTTTATATATCAAAAGGAAAAATACTCATAAAGCCGATTTTTAAAATGGGCAAAGAACTTGAACAAATTCTTCATGCAAATGGCCAAGAAGTCTATGAAAATGTGTTCGACATCCTTAGTAATCAGAGAAATGCAAAATAAAATACATTGAGATACCACTTCATTCTCACCTAGAGAGGCTAAACTTGAAAGAACTGACAAATGCCAAGTGTTGGCAAAAATGTGAAATAATTGGAACTTTCATATAGTACTTGTGGGAGGGTAAATTGGTCCAATCACTTTGGAAAACTGTTGGCAGTATCTTTTAATAACAAAGACATATCTACCCCACAACTCAGCAATTCCATAGTACACTGAGTATATACCTTGGAAAAATGATCACAAAAAGACATGTATAAGAATGTTCACAGCAGCTTTCTTTACAGTAGACAAAAACTAGAAACAGCTCAAATGTCCACCAATACAAGAAAATATAAATAAAATGTCATATATTTATAAAACAAAGCTACTTATAGACACAGATAAATCTCACAGACATTATATAATATTAAGTGAAGAAGCCAGACAAAAAGGAGTACATCTTGCATGATTCCATTTACATGAAGTTTAAGACCAGGCAAAATTAATCGATGGTGAGAAAAATCAGAATAGTGGGTATCTTGGTGGCAGGGATTGACTTGAAACAGGCATGAGAATGCCAGAAATGTTTTGCATCTTAATGGTGGTTACATCAGTGAATGTGCATGTGTACACACACACACACACACACATATATATACACATGTAAAAGTTCACTAATCTATAGACACTTAAGGTTAGTGTACATTTTATCCATTACCAAATATATTTTATACCTAAACAAAAATGTTAAGAAAAAATTATCTATGGAAGTTTGAACAGATGTTGGTTTTCTCTTAATAAATTCCCCTTGAGTAAACAATATCCAAAAGTTATTTTATTGTCAGTCTTTAGAAAAAGAAAAGGCCATGACACTATTTTGTATCTGGCTCATCTGTTATCTGGCTTTGACTTTGGACAAATGACACAACTCCTTTGTGTCTTAGTTTGGTATTCTTATCTGTTTATTGTTATTATAATATTATCCATCCTGTCTCCCTCACAGGGTTATTGGAAAGGTCAAATGAGGTTTTATATTTATTTTCCATAACTGCCCTCATTTCCACCTCCCCTACAGTGGGACTGAAATGCAGCCTCTGCTAGAATGTACTTAGTTGGTCAATGTCAACAGCTCCTTTGCCCTTTTCTTCGTCCTGTGAGAAATGAAGGAGATGATGGTAATATGCTTCTTAGATAAACTCAAAAGTCAGGTAGGTTGGTTGACTAGTACCAGCGTGTCACTTAATTTTTCACATGATCAAGTAAGCTACAGATTTGGAGGAAGGTATGAAAATCCAGCTTTTAGCAACATTTGTGCTGTGCAGATCTGGTTGTTGGTGGTGTTTTCTGACATTGCCTAATCACATTCAGATTGTGGTTTGGAAGGAGGCTGCAGCCAAATTGTAGTGGTGGAGAACTTACTGTTTTGCAAAGTTTTCTGGGAATTCATGATCCAATTAGGTTAAATTTCATTTTTTTGAATGCTTCCATGGGGCGAATGTGCAAATTCATGTTAAATATTTAAAAAGGAAAAAAAAAGCCCAACAGCTTAGTACAGAAGATGGGAATTGATTAGAATGTCAGTGTGTCAGTGTTCTAAACCAAGTTATATTGCTTTTCTTTGTCTTATTTTTGGACAGACTTAGAAACATTCATCACTATTATCATTGTACCCCAAATGAAGAAATATGATTTTCCAGTTCAATGCCGCTAGTTCCTCTGTCTAAATTTGGCTGGGATGAAACCACTGCCTTATAGGAGGAGAGAGCTGGGCCCAGCGATCAAGAACAAAAGGATGGTTTAACTATTGTGAGAGTGGTAGATTCTGATCTACTTGGCCAGCCCAGATGAGTGCTAGAGGCAGCGTTGGAGAACTTTTTGACACTTGACAATTTTTTGAGTCTCTGAATGTTTTCTAGAAAAAAACAAAAACCACACTACATTCCTGTGCTTTCTCTTCCTTTTAAATTTTGTTTTTGAGCCAACAGGCTTCCAGTGGTAACCTGACACCTTATGCTATGTGTATTTTGATTTAAAATGAATCTTCAGGTCTACTGCCCTTTGCCAAATGCAATCATTGAATTTTAAAAAAGGACTTTGGTTCTCAGCTTTACAAGCTTAGAAACTGAAGCAACTCATGTCAATGCAGCTGTTCCAGTTTAGAGAGCCAAGATGATACAAAGCCATGGTTTTACTGGATGGCTTTCCTAAAGCACGATGGTTTTCACTGTTACTCAGAATTATGTATCAGACACATATCTTCTGAATTTTGAAAAGCCTTTTCTTTTCAATATGTTCAATAGTTATATAATTCTAGGCTGTGCGTTTTGCACATATAGATGCATGCCCAAATAAAAGCTGAGCCTTCATTATAGCACAAACTGTTCTTCCTTCCTCTGATCTTGTTACTTGAACTACTCATTTCTAACTACTAGTTCAGGTTCACCTAGAGTAGTGACTTTTCTAAGTTTCAGTTCTCCATCTGGGAAATGGACATAATAGGAATAACTTCTTAGGGGTTTCAGTATTATTAATATTAATTAATTATTAATATTACTATATATAAAGTAATGTATATAAAACCCTTAGCAAGTGCCTGATGATGAATGTTGACTGTTTTAATGATCAGTTCTGCCAACTTTAATTTTTTAGGGGTTGGAGATGGGAATTGAGGACATGTGTTTCTAATAGTAAGATCCCACTAAACAGGCAGCCTGAGAACCTCGTCCAATAATTATCTTCTAGCACAGGGAGGTTGTTGCCACCTAGAAAACATTGGGGAGATGGATCACTTTTTGTTCCCTCACTAACTATCCCTCTTTCTAGATCTTGGCTCTCTGCTGGGATTAAAACTGGGACTTTCATTTTTCTTATGGAAAAAACTGAGGTTGTCAGTTAAAGTATCTCTTTTATTTTTCTGATTTCTCCCCCTTTATTTAGAAAGAATAGTTATTCTCCTCCTCTGGGCATGACAGACCAGGCTGTAGAAGTCCAACAGAATGTAAGCTTCTCTCTGAGTCCAAATATAATATTCAAAATACTGCCTATAGTAGTAGTGGTAGTCTCTGTAGTCTCAGTGGACCCCAAGGTTCCCTTTCTTTTTGCTTTCAGTACACCTGAAAACACACAAGCAAAACCAAACCCACCGGCCCACCACATCGAAAGTTTGTCCCTCCTCCTTTGGTCCAGCCCTCCTTTTCCAACCCTTTTTGTAGAGTTCTCACCAAAATAACATCTCATAGGCTCTATCATCCGTGCCGCCAACACTACTGCCCAACGCTCTCCATGAAGTTAAACACTTTTCTTTTCCTTCTAGCTTCCCCTTTAACTTCCATCACCCAAAGAAGCAACTATCTTTCCTCTATGTCCCAGTCCAGTCTCACTGACCCTCTTGTTTAAAGCTACCATCCACATTTACAGTTTTTAGGGATAATTCAGGCTGGACCCTCCTCTGTTCCCTTCCCCCTTAGACTTTCAGGAAACACTGCTGCTTGAAGCTGACCTTAAACGGAGTCTCCTTTTGGTCTTCCAGGTTTACATTTATTATTTTTGCCTCATTTCAGTTTTCCTTTTCCTTAATGCTCCATCCACTTCGTTATTACAGTGTTCTGCCACTGGAAGTTTCACTGGAAATTCCCGGACTCGTTTGAAGCAACTGCTGCAAGAAGCTTATTTCTTCGGAGAACTAGCACCCTTCTCTGACACCAGATGCTGAGCAGGGTCTCCCCAGATTACTTTATTTCTGTGTTTGGTTTTGCAATAGGACTGGGAACTGCAGATGGAGAAAGCCTCTGTCTCTGAGGAGGTCTCTTATGGAGACCTCCAGAACCAGATATCCTTTCTAGGCACATGGTGGTGACAGATGCTAAGTTGTATCAGCATCGAAGCTTTATGTCTGGGGACAAAAATTGCTCGGTTGTAATAATTACCGGAGAGGAGAAGCTCTAGGTTTTCTTTCCTTTGAGAGTCCCAGGGCAGAGATGGCAGTAAGGAGGTGTGACCCTATGCAAGGCTAGGGGGTCCTAGTTTCCACCTGGTCCTAGCTTTGGTGGCAATTTTTCATCTGAGTTGGAAGCAGCATATTATTAAGGGCCAGAGTTGGTGACAATCAAGGACACGGAGGGGCTGGGGATAGGAGGTGGGATGGATCTCAGTGGTGCCTCTGAAGGTGAAGAGGCCTCCCCAGCCCTCAGGGCCTCCTGGAACTGAGGACAGGAGACAGGAGAGCCCTGGAGGAGAGAGCTCCCAGCAGCAGCAAACCTGCTCTTGCTGCCTGTGGGACTGAAGAGGTGTGAGCTGAGGATCCTCTCTGTGCTCACACTGCTTCTGGGCCCTACAGGTCCCTACCTTGTCCCTCTTGTGTAGTGTCATGGAGTTGTGCCAGCTGAGGATCAGAGAGTTTCAATGACTTACCCAAGGTCACACAGCAAGTAGGTGGACATATTTGGACTAAAATCTGACTCCACAATCTTTCTCAGCTTCTACTCTTCCTTCTATGAAGGATATTTGTCTTTGTTCCTCCTTTTCCCCCAAGTTTTAGACAGAGAAATTGTCACCCAGATTGAGAAACATCTGGGTATTACTTGATTTACGGACATGCATTCTGTGACCCCGCAGAACATTCTGGCTAGTGCTTGGAGTTACAAAGGAAGCAGCTGCCACTTTCTTTGCCCCAAGGAGCTGGCTTGGGGATCTCCTTCAGTCATGGAAAGTCCCTTCCCGAGATAGACTCTGGTTTTCCACTGGCTTCTCCTGCTGCTAAAATAAAACCCGGCTAATCCCTCAGTGAACCGTCCAGCGTAAACAGGTGGAGCTGCCTCTCCAGCATTTGTCAGAAGCGTGGAGAAGTCACTTTTTTATGCGAGGTTTCGCCCCTCTCGGCTGCCACGTCTCTGTCCTGCTCCAGCTAAACTGCTCTTGTTACTTCCCAGCCTTCCTGGCCAGGAGCCTCTTCAGAGTGCCTGTTTTTCTCCAGTTACCCTCCAGTCGAACTTGGCTTTCTGAGTTACCCGTTCTTTCTCCTTTAAAGAGCGATGTCCACGAACACAGGCAAGAGTCAGCACAGACACGATGCGCTGTTCCATCCAGGCATAGTCCCGCATGAGGCACCATTCAGCTCTCCGTGACTGTCCTCGTTCCCCTCCGCCCCAACACTCGTGCTAACCCCACACCTGCAGCCGAGTGGCTTTCTTATGTCCTCCAACCACGAGATCGGTGCTGCAGAAAGAACAGCAACACGTACTTTTGGAATTCATATTTATGAAAGCAGGCTTGGTCTTGGTTTTCAGTCCTGCTGCAGAGAAAAAAACTGACCATAATATGTGACTTTATAGCTAGCACATGACAGACATGATCAAAAAATAGTCAAGAATATGGAACGATCCATGTTCTCTACAGGGCACCCTCCCCATTTCCACTGACATTTCTCCCCAAACAAGTTACCAAGCAGGTAATGTATCTTGGCATTGACTCACTTCAGGCCATAGGGCTACTTGAGTGGACTTAGTGGTTTACATTTCCTCAGTGGGTCTTTTATGAATTAGAAACCATGAGTGCCTTAAAATAAAACAATTAGGTCAAAGCAGCCATAGTTAAAACAGGTTCAAAACTTTTTTATTCTTTTTTTTTTTTTGAGACAGAGTCTCACTTTATTGCCCAGGCTAGAGTGAGTGCCGTGGCGTCAGCCTAGCTCACAGCAACCTCAAACTCCTGGGCTCAAGCAATCCTGCTGCCTCAGCCTCCCAAGTAGCTGGGACTACAGGCATGTGCCACCATGCCCGGCTAATTTTTTCTATATATATTAGTTGGCCAATTAATTTCTTTCTATTTATAGTAGAGATGGGGTCTCGCTCTTGCTCAGGCTGGTCTCGAACTCCTGAGCTCAAAGGATCTGCCCACCTCGGCCTCCCAGAGAGCTAGGATTACAGGCTTGAGCCACCGCGCCCGGCCT
>VSMD01020038.1:0-17448 GCA_008750895.1 Mirza zaza | reverse complement strand
TTCTTTTGCTGATTCCTTCCCATCTGGATCAGCTGTTGCTTCTTATCTTTAGATTTTTGTTTGGATAATGACATGCCCTGTTTAGTCTCTGAGATAGAGGATGGCGCTTAGGGTAAGATTCTATCACATCCTTTATGATGAGGCAGTAGATGCAATAAAAGGGTGTACAGAATGACCTTCCTGCCAGTAGGTGGCGCTTGCTGTGAGGAGCAGGCTGCAGTGTTGTTTTGGGGCCCTGGAATCAGTTCTCATTCCTCTGGAGGAGCACTCTAGTGCCTCAGCTGGTGGGTAGGGCCTTGGGACTTCCAGATGTGTTCGTATTCTTCACCTCTTGAGGATAGGTGGGGAAGTGAGTCTAGGCAGAGCTGGGTTGGATGAGCCTGCCCTCAAGTTCCACAAATGCTGTTAGCAAGGGTCAAACATCTATTCTCTGCTTCTTGGCAAAGCTGCCAGAAGGGGCTGCAATTGCCCCACTCAGCCTAAAAGTCTGTGTGTAGGGGTGAGGCCCTCTGAGATCTGCAGTCTGGAGCAGGCCTTACTCCTTTCCACCCTTCCTTATTCCAAAGTTTCTCCCTGGCTTCTGTGGGCAGGCAGGACCTCAAGCCAGTGGAGCTCCCCTGACTATGATGCAAGCCAGGAGGTTTCCTGCACAGGATCAAAGCTGAGCTTCCCACTGAGCTGGGAGTGCAGCCCTCCTGAGGGGGGAAGGTTGCCCCTCAAGCACACTGCAGCCAAGACCCACTCTGATATGTCCCTGAAGGCACACACACCTCAGTAGACTATTTCACAAATATCCCTACTGTGCTCCCATGCAATGCGATTGAGACTTTAGTACATGGGATCTGGTCTGCAGGCCCGTTCCCGGGGCCCTGGAGATCAATCCCTGATGCTGCCAGGGAGACGAGTACTGGTCTCAAGTAACCCATGGGGTGCCCAAGCTGGATCAATGTCTCTGTGTTTTGGGGTTTCCCCCATTCCACTGGAGTCACCAGGAAGCAGCACTAAGGAGGGCCAGCAAGTAGAGAGCTCAAGTCCTAGTACCTCTCTATCTGCTGCAGGGCCCCAAATAAAAGGTTCCATTCCCTATGGATGCCTCCAGGTGGTGATTAAATTGTCTCTCATGGCAGCCACAGGTAGGAGGGGAAGAGGAGGTTGAAGCAATATGGTGCCTGTTGATCTGCTCGGGTCTGTGGGATGGGTTGATCCTGAGGGAGCTGGGGGACCTGTCCACAAGGAGCTCACGGCTCTCTGGGCTGGTATTAGCAGGTCTCTCCAACAGCTCGGAAGCCCAGCAGCAGTCTAAGATGCAAGGGAGTGGAAATTTAACCACTCTACCTACCCTTGTCACTGGTCTCCAAACCTCTAAGAGTTTAGACCCTGCCAATGCCTTTATTCTTTCTGTTCTGCTCTGCAACCTCTTCCAGTGGAGTCTCTTGTAGGTTCAGGCACCCTTCCTTCCAACCCTCATCCAATCTATGTTTGTCTGCTTGTTTGTTTTTTTCTCTTGCATCTAAAATCTTTCCTTCTTGCAGAGACACTCTGGCTGGAGGTGTTTCTCGACTGACATCTTGGCACCTGTCTAAATTCTCTATCTTTTCCCAAAAATTCCTTCTGAGCCTTCTTCATCCTAGCTAGAACCTTGACATATTTCTTATTTTCTCTCACACCCCATATAAAATCTGAAAGATAATACTGTAAACTCTACATTCAAAATATAAATGCTAATTAGTGATTTTATACCTTTCCACTCTTTGGACAATTTCCAATTTCTCTCACCTGGATCATTGCAATATCTTCCTAACTTGCCTTCCTTCTTCTGTTTTTGCTCCTCCATGTCCCCAATGGCTAATCTCAAAAGAGCAGCAGAATATACTTTTAAAGTGGAAGTCATATGATGTGACTTCTCTATTCAAAATTCTCAATGAATTCCCATTTCATTTAGAGAATAAAATTAAATTGGCTCCCACTGTCTTCTGGGAGCTGAACCTGTATCACCTCACTGGCATCTCTTCCCTTTTCTCCTTCGTGCTGATTCTGTTAGAGTCACCCTGGACTCCTTTTGCTCCTTAAATATTCTAGGCACGCTTTCAGCATGGGGGCCTTGCACTGCCTTTCCCTACAAATGGAGAACTCTTCACCTTCACCTCCTTCAAAGATCTGCTCAAACTACAAATTTTCATAAAGGCCTATCCTGATCAGTCTACAGAAAATTTCCACCTTAGCCTCCCAACACACATATATCCTACGTTGGTTTACTTTCTTCCCCTAATACCACCTCATCCTGCCAGCAATATGACCTTTAAACAAACTTTATAATCAACTTATTAATTATGTTTTTCCCCTCCCTATTAGAATGTAAGTTCTACAAGGGCAAGAATCTTTTCCTGTTTTGCATATTGATCCCTCCTAACCAACCAAAAAATAAATGTCCAGCACATAGTAAATGTTCAATAAATATTTTATAAATATATGAGTAACTAAAAAAGGAAAGTATCTTAACTCTACCTCATGGCTTCCCGTTAATTTTTTTTTTTTCCTTTCCTTGGACACTACAGAATAATTAAAATCAAAGTTATCTCATTTTTTCCATAGCTAAATTAAACAGGACACTTCCTGAAGAAAAGTGATAAACTACAACTCAAATAAACTTGAATAAAAATTATATTGGCCACTGTAAGAGGGATGCTTGTAAGGAGGTATAGAAAGTGGTTTCAAATACAGCTCCATCCAGGATTTCAAATAAAGTTACTACGTTTCTCTTGTGCTCTCAATTGTTTGGATCTATTTCCTTCTGACAGCTGACCTGCTTCTTTCCTGAGATATATGGGCTTCCTCCATGTGGCCAGAGAAGTTCGCTCTGGCAGCCCCAAATTCACATCCAGCCAGCATTATGTCCCCCAAACAGGAAATAGTCTTCCTACTAGCACTTTTAGAAATGTCCTGCAAAAGGCTCTGGCTGCCCAAATGAGAGTCATCGGTCACCTGTGAGGTGGGGGTAGTACACCATAACTCAGAGCTTTGCCAGGAGTACGGATTTGGAGAGGGGTGGTCCACCTGGAAGGAATGCTAAATAAATCAGCATATTTACTTTACATCAGATTTCTTTTTCTCCCTGCCTTGTTGACTAGGATGTTTCAGAGCTTGATTTCCAACTGATGAGACAAATCAGTCTATGTATAGGGAGAAAGAATAGGACAGGAGAATTCTAATTAGAGCTCTTATACCTTTCAAGACAATGTCTGGGCACAGTGGGCTTCCTATGACCAATATTGTCCAGAAATTTCATGCTAAATATGATTTATTTCATTTTAATCTGATAAATATTTTTAAAAGAATGGTTAGTTTTATAGAAATTAATGAATGAAATAATTTTGTAAAACTATTGGGGTTTTAGACATTTATATCATAATATCAACTATCCTTTCATAATGTTTTTATTCATCCATTACATCATTTATCTCTCTGATAATCAGATAAGAACAATTGTTTATGCCTAGTATGTACAATACTAGGAACTATGCAGATACTTATTAATGCAAAAATTAATAAAATATATGTAATACAAATTGATATAAATACTTAAATACATTTACAAATTCACTTAATGTAACCAGTATGCTGAAGTCATGATGATAGTAGATAGGCCATGTATTTAAAAATCTCATTTATGCTTCCTAAAAATTACCATGTTACATTTATAGACAGATAACTCTGTCCCAGTCACTCTTTTAAGTACAGTGTGAATTATTACATTTAAACCTCATACTCCTATGTGGAAGGTACTATTATTACAACCATATTATAGATGGAAACTTATAAAAACCTAGGAAAGTGAGGTGTAGATCTCATGATTAGAAAGATGTGAAGTTAGGACCCAAATCCAGCAGTCTGATATCAGAGATAAAATTTTTCAACACTCTACATTTAGTCTTAGCAATTTTTTTTCTTTTTTTATTGAAAAATAAAAATTGTACATATTTATCACATATAATATGATGTCTTAAAATATGTATATGTGTAGAATGACTACATAAAGCTATTTAATGTATGCATTACCTCACAACTTATCACTTTTTGTGGTGATAACATTTAAAATATACTCATAATAATTTACAAGACTACAATACATTTTTTAAACTATAGTCATCATATTATGCAATAGATCTCTTGAACCTATTTCTCCTATCTGAAATGTTGCATCCTTTGATCAATATCTCTCCAACCCCACAACTCTCAGCTCTTGGTAACCACCATTTTACTTTCTATTTCTATGAGTTCAACTTTTTTAGATTCCACATGTAAGTGAGATCGTGCACTATTTGTCTTTCTATGTCTGGCTTAGTTCACTTAACATTATATCCTCCAGGTTAATCCATGGTATTGCAAATGACAGGATTTCCTTCTTTTAAAGGCTGAATAGTAATGAATTGTACATATATATATATATATATATATATATATATATACTTTCTTTATCCACTCATTAATGGACATTTAAGTTAATTTCATGTTTGGGGATTGTTGATGTGGGTGCAATAATCATGGGAGTGCAAATGTCTCCTCAACATATTAATTTCATCTCCTTTGAATATATATACCCAATAGTGGGATTACTATATCATATGGTAGTTTTAGTTTTCATTTTTTGAGGAAAGTCCATACTGTTTTCCATAGTCGCTATACTAATTTACATTCCCACAAACACTGTGCAAAGATTTCCTTTTCTCCACATCCTCACCAGCACTTGTCTTTTGTCCTTTCAATAATAGCTATTATAACGTGTGAGATGATATTTTATTATGCTTTTAATTTGCATTGCTCTAATAATTAGTGATGCTGAGCATTTTTTTTATATACCTTTCGGCCATTTGTATGTCTTCTTCTTTTGAGAAATATCCATTCTGGTTCTTTGCCGATTTTTAATGAGGTTGTTTTCTTGCTATTGAGTTAAGTTTTTTAATATATTTTAAATATTAATCATTTATGAGATGCACAGTTTTCAAATATTTTCTCCCATTCTGTTGTTTGTTTCTTCACTCTGTTGATTGTTTCCTTCACTATGGAGAAGCTTTTTAGTTTTATATAATCCATTAGTATGTTTTCACTTTTGACCCCTGTGCTTTTGAGATAATATGCAAAAAAATCATCGCAGACCCAATGTCATGGGGCTTTTCCCATGCGTTTTCTTGTAGCAGTTTTACAATTACAGGTCTTACATTAGTTCTTTAGTCCAGTTTGAGTTTATTTTTGTATAGTGTGAGATAAAGGTATAACTTCATTCTTCTGAAGGGTGATATCCAGTTGTCCCAGCACAATTTATTGAAGAAACTGTCCTAACCCCATTATGTGTTCTTAGCCTATTTGTCAAAAATCAATTGACCCTAAGTGTGAAGATTTATTGTTTCCATTTTACTCCATTGGTCTATATTTCTGTTTTCATGCCACTACCATGATGTTTTGGACAATATAGCTTTATATACTTTCAAATAAGGAAGATACCTCCAGCTTTATTAATTTTGCTCAAGATTGTTTTGGCTATTGGGGTCTTTTGTGATTCCACATGAATTTCAGTATGTTTTTCCTATATCTTGAAAAATGTCATTGGAATTTTGATAGGGATTACTTCAAATCTATAGATAGTTTTGGTTAGTTTGAACATCTAAAAAATATGAATTCTTCCAATCCTCAAACACAGGACATCTTTGCATTTATTTCTGTCTTCTTCAATTTTTCATCAATGTTTTATAGTTTCCACGTACAGGTCTTTTACTTCTTTGATGAATTTTATTCCTAAGTATTTCATTTTTATATAGTTAGTGTAAGTGGAATTTTTTCTTGATTTCTTATTCAGATAGTTCATTCTTAGTGTATGGAAACACTATTGATTTTATATGTTAATTTTGTATCCTGCTATTTTACTGAATTAGTTTAATAGGTCTACCACTTTTTCTTGGAGTCTTTTTATGGTTTTTCCTCTAAATGTGATTATGTTGTCTGCAAACTAGACAATTTAACTTCTTCCTTTCCAATTTGGATGTCTTTCTTTCTTTCACCTAAGTTTTCTAGCTAGGACTTCCAGTAATATGTTGAATATAAATGGGAGAATGAGCATGCTTGTCTTGGTCGTGATCTCAGAAGAAAAGTGTTCAACTTTTCACCATTGAGTATGACATTAGGTGTGGGTTTGTCATATATGGCTTTTATTGTGTTGAGGTATATTCCTTTTAAATAAAATTTCTTGAAAGTTTTTACTATGAAGATATGTTGTATTTTGTCAAATGTTTTTTCCCACATATATTGAGAAGATCATATGGTTTTTGTCCTTCATTTTCTTAATATGGTATATCACATTTATAAATTTTCATATTTTGGATGGAATGTTCTGTATATGCCATTAGGTCCATTTATTAAAAAGTATAGTTTAAGTCCCATATTTCCCCATGGATTTTCTGTCTGGACTATGATAAGTCCATTGCTGAAAGTTGAGAATTATAGTCCTCTGCTATTATTGTATAGCAATCTATCTCTCTCTTCAGATCTTTTAATATTTGTTTTATATATTTAGGTGCTCCAATGTTGGCCACATGTATATTTACAATTGTTATGTCATCTTGATGAATTGACCCCTTTATCATTATGTAATGCCATTTTTTCTCTCTTTTAGAGTTCTTAACTAAGTCATTTTATTTGATAAAAATATAGATACTGCTGATCTTCTTTAGTTTCCATTTATGTGGAATATTTTCTTTTACCCATTCACTTTTAATCTATGTGTTTCCTTAAAGGTGAAGTGAGTTTTTATAGGCAGCATATAGTTGAGTATTGTTTTGTAATATATTCACCACTCTATGTCTTTTGATCATAGAATTTACTCCATTTACATTCAAGGTAGTTACTGATATATAAGGACTTAGGAATGCCACTTTTAAAATTATTTTTGTCTATTTTATAGATCCTTTGTTCCTTTATTCCTCTCTTTCTGTCTTCCTTAGTGATTAGGTGATTCTTTCTAGTGATATGTTTTGATTTGTTACTTTGGACCTATGGTTTATCTACTACAGGTTTTTGCTTTACAGATACCATTAGGCTTACGTAAAACATTTTATCATTATAACAGGCTATTTTAAGCTAATTATGGCTTTTTACATTGTATAGCCTTTAACAAATTAATGTAGGTATTATTATTTTTGATAGTTTTATCATATAACTTCTAGAGATATATTTAAATACTAGAGATATAAATGATACATACCATCATTATAGTATTAGCATTCTGAATTTGTATACTTACCTTTACCAGTAAATTTTATACTTTTATACAATTTTGCATTACTAATTAGCATTCTTTTCTTTCATCTTGAAGAAATCCCTTTAGCATTTCTTATAAGACAGGTCTTGTAATGATGAATTCCCTTGGCTTTTGTTTCTCTTTGTAAGTCTTTATCTCTCCATTTCTAAGGGACAGATATGCTGGGTAAAATATTCTTGGTTAGCAATTTGGCAGTTTTTTGTTTGTTTGTTTTTTCCTTCAGCACTTTTAATACATCATCTCACTCTCCTGTGGCCTTTAAGGTCCCTGCTAAGAAATTTGCTGCTGGCCATAATGGAACTCCTTTATATGTTATTTTCTTCTTTTTTACTGTTTCTTTCAAGATTCTCTTTGTCTTGATGTTTTATAATTTTATTATAATATGTCTTAGTGTAGTCCTGTTTAGATTGAACCTGATTGGAGGCTTTTGACCTTCTTATACTAGGATATTTATATCTTTCTCCAAATTTGGTAAGTTTTCTGCTATTATTTCTTTTAGTAAGCTTCCTATTGCTTTATCTCTGTCTTCTTCTTAAACTCCTATAACTTGAACATTTGCTTTTTTGATGCTATCACGTAAATCACATAAACTTTCTTCATTTCTTATCATTCATTTTTCTCTTTTCTCCTCTGACAATATATTTTCAGTAACCCCTCTTCAAATTCATAGATTCTTTCTTCTATGTGATCAATTATGCTGTTGATGCATTTTTCATTTTATTCATTATGATTTTTAGCTCATAATTTTTTAATAATAATAATAATTTTAGCTCATGATTTTTTAATAATTTCAATCTCTCTGTTAAATTTCTTGATCATTTATTATTTTCTGATTTCATTGATTTTCTTGAATTTCATTGAGCCTTCTTAAAAGAAATTCTTTTAATATTGCATCATGCAGTTTGTACTTCTCCATTTCTTTGTACTTCTCCATTTCTTAGTTACCAGGAGATTATTTTGTTCTTCTGGTGCTGTTATATCTTTTTGATTTTTTTATGTTTCTTGTTGACCTACATTGATGTCCTTATATATTAAGAAGGAGGGGCTTATTCCATTATTTGAAGAATGACTTTGTTTGAGAGAGTCCTCTATCAATGATTCCATTTAGAGATTCTTGGTGGGTTCTCTGGCATGGGTCTAGAGAGGGATTGCTGCTGAAGTCCATCAGCAGGGTGGCCAGTGTCTGGGTAGAAGGTAGATGGGCTATACCCTGAATCCACTGGGGTAAACTCTTGATTGGGTATGTAGGGGTGGGCCTTGAGCCTGGGTCCACAGAGAGTGATCTGCACTGGGGTAGGCTTTGAGCCTGAATCTACAGGGCTATCTAGGCACTGGGATAATCCTGACACCTGAGTCCACTGGGAAGGTCCTGTAGTCTGAGTCTATATATGTTGGTATAGCACTAGGGCAGGCCTGGATCCTGAGTCTATAAATGTAAGCTTGGTGCCTACATCTACAGGGGCTGGCCTGGAGCCTGGGTCTATGGGGCAGTTCCTAGAGCTTCAGTCCAAAGGGGCCAATCTGGCACTGGAGTCTACAGGGGTGGGCTTGGACCCTGGGTCTGCTGGAGCAAGCACATATTCTGGGTCCTCTAGGGTCTGAGGCCACAGGTACTGGCCTAGAGCCTGGGAATGGCCTGGCTTTAGGGAAGGCATGAAGCCTAGATCTATAGGGTCTGGTCTGGAGCCTAGGATCTTGGGTGCTGACAGTAGCTGGCAACAGATGCTGGCCTGGAGGCTGGGATGTATGGACTGGCCTGAAGTCTGGGACTTCTAGGTCCAGCCTAGAGCCTTGGTGTATGGGTGCTGGACCAAAAGCTAGGTTTGTGTGGGCTGGCATGGATCTATGGCCACAAGGTATTGACCTAGAATCTAGGTTCTCAGGGTTAGTCCCCTCTGGGTCCATGGGGCTGGTCTAGTCTTGGGGTCTGTTGGGATGGGCTTGGACCCTAGGTCAGCTGGAGCTTGGAGCCAGAGGGGCTGACATAGGGTGTGGCTGCTGGTGCCCAGAGGCCAGGGGTGCCAAACTGGCACGGGATGGGCCTGAAGCCTGGGGCTATGTGAGACAGTCTGGCTCTAGCCTGGTCTGAACCTGAGTTATCCCTGGAACCTGGGTCCTCAGGGGCTGACCTGCTGGGTAGGCCAGGAGTCTATGGCTGGCTCTGCAGTGCATGTCTCATGACCAGGGCTGTAGAGCCTGGCCTGGCACTGGGGTGGACTTGAACCCTTGAATGCCAGCTTGTTGCTGTGGACACTCCAGAGTCTAGGGCCTCTGGTGTTGGCCTGGGAATAAGGTAGGCCTGTAGATCAAATCTACCAGGCTGGCTTGGACCCTCAGGCTATGATATCAATCCTGGATCTTAGACAGGTCTGGAGGCTTAGTCCATTGATACCAGTCTGGAATCTGGGGCTCTGGGGTTTTGCTGGGATGGGTCCAGTGTTGGGGTCCAAGGCAAAGTCCAGTGCTCACTTTTGTCTCTTTACCCCATGTGGAAGATACCTCTATTCACTCTGTGCTGCCTGGGTTTGGGGGAGGGGTGATATGAGTAAGGTAAAACTATCCTTCCTACCCCTTTCAATGTGTTTTTCTTATTTCTGTGCCATATCTAGGTGTTGTCATCTCTCATCCAGTTTCCTTAGCTCTTATGAAGGTACTTTTGTGTGTGAATAGTTGTTCAAATTGATGTGTTTGCAGGAGGATGAGCTCTGGAATGTCCTATTCTGCCATCTTGCTGATGTTCTTCCAGGTCTTAGTAAATTTTCTAATGACATTTAGTACAATGTGACCCATGACCCATGTAGGACCAATAGCCACAGACTATGAAAGACTGATTGAATAAGTATTGTCCACATCAAAATTTAATGTCAATAGAAAGAGTTCTCTTTTTAAGTGGTTTCCAGTACCTTTAATAGAATGTAAGTTTTTAAGAGTTGAGTGGGGCTTGTGGAGAGGCCAAGTTATAGTTGAAGATATTGTGGTCAGAAGCAATTGTCCTATTGTAGATTCTTGTTACAAACTTTTATGTATTTAAGGATCTTAATTACAGCCTACATAGAAGGACAAAACAGAGTCAGAGTAATGACAGAGCAGAAATTCCAAGTTACAGTAACAGTAAATAGTCACTGCAAAGAAGTTATGTTTTTAAAACTCTATCATGGGCTGACCTAGACACTATATATATGCACAGATTATTGTTATCTTTGGAACTTCTGCCTTGGAAAGAATTATAACTGTGCATGAGTAAAAGGAAAATCATCTACAAGCATCTCCTTTGGAATGTGGTTATAGAGATGGGAGGGAAGACACATGTACTTCCATGGAAGAAGGAATATGACAGGGATAAAAGATGATACTTAATATACTGGCACTTAGAACACAGAAGTAATTGAGTCCTGTTATGGAACCAATAGTGTTAAGTTGAGAACAAAATTTTTTTTTTATTGTGTCATGCTTGATAACAATTTGTGGATGACCTACAAAATGATTCAGCAGCCTGACATATGGTAGTCGTAAAGTGTGTGTGTGTGTGTGTGTCTGTGGGTATGATTAGAATGAAAAATGAGATGGGGAGGCCAGAGATAACATTACCAAAAGGCAAAAGAGTCAAATAGTAAAAGGGATAAAAGATGCTTGTGTCAATTGTATGTCTTATGTCATTCATCTTCTCATTTAATTATTTGGTCATTAAAGTCATAAAACATATTTCTATTAGCCTGACCTGAGATATAACATACTATTTATTTATTGGTCCTGATGCTATTTTATATATTTTCAGGGTATCAAAATATTATAGTTTACGTTTTTAATATTTTATTTTACACTATAGTTAACAAGAACTAAGTGTTACAAGTCTTCATGGTGAGTAACAACAGAGAGGCTGAAGTCCCAAAGATTAACCACATTGCATGTGCATAGCACATATCCTTGGGCTTAAAGACATCATTTTATCTTCTCACCATTTTAATTAGAATAATGTAACATCAACAAATATTTATCCAGGATTTAAAAGTTAAATAGGCACAGTTAATTTTTGTCATTATTTCTCAGGTAACCAATGCAGATTAAATTTAATGACAAAGACTAATTGAGTACTACTTACAATTTCCAAAAATTAAAATTAAACAAAGATCATTTTGTCTTTAATTGAGAAGTAAGAATGAGGAGTCAGAAAAATCTCTGTGGAAGGAAGGCTGTGGGGGGAGGAAACAGGCATGTGTGTGAGCAAGTGAGGCTCACAATTGTACTTTTAACCCTACAGTTTTCAGAACAGTCAAAACCCCATGTTTTCAGAACAATTTCAAAGGCAAATAAATGCAGAACACGAGTTATTATTTAAATGCAAAAAAAAAGATTTCATTAGAATTTTTATCTCCCCTATTGGGGATGTGACAAGTCTGTGATATGGATTAAAGAAAATGAAAATTCCTCCACAGAAGCCAGCCCAAAAGCCTCTTCGCTTTAGAGTATACTCATTTGGGTTACAATTTCTATTATGTTTCTGTTTTAACATTACATTTGAGCTTCATCTTATTAAGTTCATTTACATTAGTATGAAAGTCAGAGTAATAATAGAATAAATTATTTTGAAATTAATGTTAAAATACTAAAGACTCCAAGGCAGCTTGGATGATTAAAGTTGATTATAATGGCAAAATGTTGACAATATAATATATTCTCCAATTATTTCTCTGAATATTGCATCTCATGATACATTTCTTCAACTACTTGTGTTATTCTTTGCATTCAAAAAAGCATCTCTGAATATGTAAGTGTAATCTTGGTGTAGGCAAAGCATAGTGTCCTAAAACCAATAAATAAAATAAGGTAGACAGCTAAATAATTTATGTAACTAACTCAAAAATAGATGCTCTATTTTCATTTTTATAAGAAGATATTAGAGAATAAATCTATGAATCAGAGAATAGTGCAGATGTATAGTGTAAATCCTGTAGAAATGTCTAATTTAAGCTATCACCAAATTTAGGAATTATTTATGTGTTATATCCATTTTTGGGAACTGAGGATGTGTGGGAAGAGGACATTGTATTTAACATTGATTCCACAGGATAAATCATTATGCTTTTCAACTATATTCAGCATATTATAGAGGTGAAAGGCATACAACTACTATTCAGGGAAAATGGGGACCAGGAAGTTTAGCATGTTAATTGATAAGAGATAAGCACATGGAGTTACAAAAACTCAGATGATCATCAGGCATCACCAACTGAGAGAGCCAAGGAAGGTTTCATGTTGTTGTGCTTGGAAAGATGATGGGAATTAGGCACATGGGCAGGAATTCCAGGCAAAAGATATACGGGTGGCCAGAACTCTGCCAATTTATTATCTTGCAAGAGCACCGCTTCCTTTAGCTCATAGAGTTCATGTGGGACTCTGAAGAGTCATGTAGCTGGAGAGACCATCAAGAGGGGCAGAAAGGCATGGGATACATAGTGAAAGTTTTGAGTTGTATCTTAGCATGATCTCTAGCCACTAAAAAATTTAGGCATGAAGGTGACATAAATGTGCTGCGTTAACAAAGATAGCTTTCAGTAGTTTAGGAAATCTTATAGCTCATTGCTGTCTAGTGGAACTTTCTGTGATGATGAAGACAAATATTCTATGTCTGCACTCTTTAACATGGTAGCCACTAACCACCTGTGACTGCTGAGCACTCAAAATGCGATTAGCACTACTAAGAAATTGAATTTTTCATATTATACAATTTTAATTAATTTAAATTGAAAAATATACATAGTCGGCTGGCAGAAATTATTCTGGGCATTGCAACTATAGAGATAGAGCTGAACTTACCAAAGGTTACTATAAGAACACAGTTGCAGAAATTTAGGTTTCTTCGTATGCATTTTCATTTTCCCTTTCTTAAATACTAATTGCAAGAACTTAAGGAATGGTTTGTCTGGTGAACGTATCTGTTTAAGGATTCTCTCTCCTCTCTGAAAGACCCTCCATTCCCAAACTAATTCTCAGAACTCTCAGGACTGGAGGCAATGATAACAAGAAAAATGTATCTGAATATCATCACCTGGAGTTTGAAATTCAGCCCAGTTATGGTTTTAACCATGCATTGGTGGATAAGTTTCCTGAAAAGTAAACCAATAAATTAATATTTGTTTTAATTTATTTAAGTATTAATATATATTGAGCACCTTACAATTTGCAAGTGTGCTAAATTCTGGAGATAAAGGCATAAACAGGTCGGAACTCCATAGAGTATCAATCTATCAGGGAAGGCAGATATACAAACAACTAATCATAAGACAGTGAATGACGTATGTTGAGAGACAGCTTAAATAAAATGATCATTAGACAAGAAATATGGAAGTGCTTAATTCTGCATGAAGAGGTTGGGAAAGAATTGAGACAGGAGCTCACTCTAAAGTTGAAAGGACATTTTCAAGGTTAACTCAAAGGAAGGGGAGGAGGTAGTGGGTATGAGGAGGTAGGTATGTATGAGTGGTTGGGAAAGGGAAAAAACTATATGGAGTTGAAACAGTATGATAAAGGCATTCAAGTATAAAA
Source organism: Mirza zaza (assembly GCA_008750895.1). NCBI lineage: Eukaryota > Metazoa > Chordata > Mammalia > Primates > Cheirogaleidae > Mirza > Mirza zaza. The sequence goes on along the minus strand of VSMD01020038.1, from coordinate 3,596 downwards.
ATTATTATATTTTTAAAAATATATGCATAAATTTCTATCCCAGAAAATAGGATTATCACTAAGATTGACACTGAGAAGCCATCGTACACTGTGTAGAAGTGATTGCAAATCAGTCTTTCTTTCTTTCTTTCTTTCTTCTTTACTAAGGAATGATATGACTTGGTCAGATTTGGATTTTGAAGAAGCATTTGGAAATGATAATAAGTGTTGAAGACTGAAATAGGACACAGAAGCCAAAATATGATTGGATAGATTTTTGAGATGTTAGAGCTCTTAAAAATTTAATGTTGAGGTCCATAACTAAGTCCTAAGGTCACTAAGTTCTTCCAGTCTCAGAAATTACATCAATTTTTCTTTTTATATGAATGTGTTTGTTTCCTGGCTCATCAACATCTTAGTACCCACCTACCTTCTAAATGATTTAAAACTGCACAGCTCTCTGTACACCAAATGTAGACTGGATAGGGCTTGAAGACTCAATAGGTGAGCAGGTAAGGGTGACAGAGATGAGGATGACTGCAGCATTTATGGCTGGAGACAGTGGAAGCTGATATTGTTAATGAAACGGGGAAGATATAGGAAGAGCCAAGGTTTTGGAGGGTGGTGATGGCTTCTGCTTCCAGCTGCTCTTTCTCTTTTCATTGAGTGACAATAAAGATTACTCACCCCCTTACAAAGCACCCTGAAGCATTGGTGGGTTTAATCTTCAAGAGGTGATGGCTATTACTGTACATTTGTCTGGCTAGAAATCACTACCTTTCCTATCTTAGAGAACATTCAAGCTGCATGGAAGAAATTGTTTGGGCACACAATAGTTGATTTGTACAGAAAATACCTTAGCAGACCTGACAGAGCAAGTTTGGCTTAGAGGTTATTTTTCCAAGCCACTTTGCTCCAGGAAAGTAAGTGTAAATCAGTTCATAGCCCTTGAGTTTCTTGCAGAAATGGAAAATATACTAAGGATGGAATTTTTCACAGGAGGAGGGAAGAGTAAAATGTAGATTGAGCTGGAATCACATGCTTTGATTGATGCTGTTTATCTTTCCTATCCTTAAATGCATTGCTAGAAATTTCCTATTGGTTTATTGCACTGAACTGAAGCTACTCATAGCTAATATTTTGCAATCAGTACCCCAAATCCAGAGAATTCTTCCAAGCTTCTCTTCCTCTGACCAAGTCCTTAGGGTACACATCATGTCTCCCATGGCTGCTTTGTCACGTTTGAACTTTATAACCAAGTATAGATTATTCTTCTTGATATTGATGCAATACCTCATAGACATAAACTTTCCCATTTATAGGCATGAAATATGATGTCCCCGGGTCCACCCAAGGTCCCAGGACTCTGCTCATAAAACCTCCTTCCCCTGCCTCTAGCAAGGCAAGAAAGCTGACTGACATGGTGCCATGTGCCTGAAAACCAACTGTGGGTCCCTGCCTTATTTTTAACTGCTAAAATTTGTATTTTCTAAAACCATATTTCAGCAGCAATATGTCAGAAAGTCTACACAGGCAATGAAGCTTGGGCTACACCCTATGCTGGAAATGCATTCAGTGTTCTGGGACATTTTCAAAAATATTAACTCCACTTAAAAACTAGAGCAAATGAAAAATACAGCCCAGAAGCCCAAAGCCATAACATTGTTAATTTTTAAAGGGAAGTCTTATAAAATGAACGTTATTTAATTTAACCTAAGATTCAATGTAACATTATATGCTAATGCAGGTCAAAAGCCAAGAAAAGCCCTAATGCGTCCACTAAGCCTTACCAGGAAATATTGACAGGGCATTACTCCAGTGACCTCAAGCAAGTCTGATTATCTGCCTGGTTGGTTGCCGGGGTTTCTGTTTCTTCTTTATTCATCCTCTGTGTCCAGGCTTTTCTGCTAGACGTTACCTCTCCAGGCTTCTGAGTTTAGCTGCTTTTATCAGACTTTGCCACTGTGAGTATTTCCAAGGATGCCATGGGACTGGTTCTGCTGGACTCCTCTGCCACAGCGCATTTGGTAAAACTGAGGACTTCACAGTACAACAGTGTCCAATGCACTGGTGTCCTGGAAATAGATGTAATTGTGGATGTATGGATACATAGTTTAAACTCAGTCTCTCCTTCCTATCCAAAGATCTATACCCAAGGCCAATTAGGAACCAAAAAGAACTCCTGATGGAAGATGCCAAGCTTTCCCCACCCCACATATGCCAAATGGGCCCTCTTTCCAGAATATCTCCTAACACTGGCTTCCCCTTAAATCAAGGCTCTTCCTAGGACAAGCATAAGAGGAGCTCTGATGGCCCACCTGCCATGTGTCATCTGACAGAAAAGATCTGAAGCCCAGCACCGAGCAGCTTAGCTTCAAAGCAAGACCCTAAATGCTCAGAAAAAAAAGGAGTGGAAATGGTGAATAAATCATCATCTGCCAAGGGCAGTTTTTAATGTAGCTATCAGCTATTTTAACTAATTATAGGATTTTAAAACTATGATTAAAATATCATTCAGTAGATTTTATATAATCTTTTTAAAATAGGACGTGTTAAACATAGTCTAAACTAGTGAAAATATGATCAAGGTAATTGGACTTTGGTTTACCAAAGTAATTTTATTCCCAGATGCATTGAGATTAAGTTTGCTGCCAAAATTAATCAGATGATTAAATAAAATTCTAAAAACATTCTCCAAGTGGTCATAACACCTACACTTTCCTATATTAGTTTCCTCAGATACTTCAAATGGAGTAGGCAGGAAGTAAGAGTTGGAGTAGCTGCTAATTTAGTTCTCCTTGAATTCAAATTCTGGCTTTGACATTTCCTGACTATATATAAGTTTTTAACCTTAAGCTCAAATCCCCAGCATTGATAAATTGGGAATATTATACTAATCTTTAAGGTTTTTGCTAGCGTGAATAATAATAAATGTAAAGAATCTAGCTCTATGTCAAATAGAGTAGCTGCTCAATCAGTGCTATTACTATACTAAAAACCAAACCATAGTATCTTACCTTTGATGAAATTTCCAAAATCTTCATTCAGCATATATGCAAATCTAATCTATATGTATTCAATATATCTAATGTATCAGGCCTTGAGCTCATATCAGATACTGTCTTTTTTAGAAGATAACCTGCTCTCAAAATGAGTAACAAAAAAATATAGTGAGAAAAGCAAAAAGAAGGGGAGGAGAGATATATTCTATAGCTTTCCCACTATAAGCCCTCAGGATGAAAATTAAGTTCTCACAAATCATTTCAAAAAGAACAATTCTAGACTTCTCTTAAAAATAAAGATAATGAGGCTTTTTAATTTGATCAGGTCCCATTTATTTATTTTTGTTGTTCCTGTGATTGCCTTTGGGGTCTTCTTCATAAATTCTTTGCCTAGGCCAATGTCTAGAAGAGTATTTCCAAAGTTTTCCTCTAGAATTCTAATAGTTTCACATCTAAGGTTCAAGTCTGTTACCCAGAGTGAGTTGATTTTTGTGAGAGGTGAAAGGTGTGGGTCTTGTTTCAGTCTTCTACATGTGGCTATCCAGTTTTCCCAGCACCGTTTATTGAATAAGGATTCTTTTCCCCAGTGTATGTTTTTGTCTGTTTTGTCAAAGA
>VSMD01020037.1:0-10863 GCA_008750895.1 Mirza zaza | reverse complement strand
TGCCCGCCTCGGCCTCCCAGAGTGCTAGGATTACAGGTGTGAGCCACCACGCCCGGCCCCAATTTTTTTCTTGAATATACCCTGCTACTATTAATACTACTTCCTTTCCTTTGTTTAGATTTGTCTGTTATGTCTTCGCTCATTCATCATCATCATCTAGATGTTTCTCTCATATAAGGCACATATAATTAGGATTAGTTCTTAGTTTAATCTGACAGATTTTTCTTTTTAATGGATATTTATCCCATTTATACTTACTAACACCTTGGTTAGGTCACCTTGTTTATGTTGGATTCTGTTTTTAGCTGCCTTTTAAATTTAATCTTTAGCAATATGTTCTCTGCATTCTTTGTTTTCTGTTTTCTTTACAATAAGTGGTAAGTTTACAGTCTGGTTTTAGTTCTTAAATAACTGTCCTTTTATCATCATCATAATCTTTTTTTTTTAAATTTTTTTATTTCGGCATATTATGAGGTTTTTTTTTAGAGACAGGGTCTCTTGCTCTCTAGCCTAGGCTGGAGTGTGGTGGCATGATCAGTGACCATAACTTATTGTAACCACTAATTCTTGGGCTCAAGTGTTCCTCCTGCTTTGGCCTCCCAAAGTGTTAGGATTACAGGTATAAGCCACCTCACCTGGTCTATCTTCTTTTTATAATATATCTAAACCACTGTTTCTTATAATGCCACCTTTACACAACGTCTGCTGACTCTGTATATGAGAGACAGGGATGTCAGCATACCTTACATTCTTCTCACTTCTCCACTACCGCGTTTTGGTTGGTTACCTTAAGAGTTTTAGTTCCTCTAGTGATTACTTTTGTATCTTTAAAGAGTATAATTAACCATTTGTATCCTTTTTTTTTGAGACAGAGTCTCACTTTATTGCCCAGGCTAGAGTGAGTGCCATGGCGTCAGCCTAGCTCACAGCAACCTCAAGCTCCTGGGCTCAAGCAATCCTGCTGCCTCAGCCTCCCAAGTAGCTGGGATTACAGGCATGTGCCACCATCCCCGGCTAATTTTTTTCTATATATATTAGTTGGCCAATTAATTTCTTTCTATTTATAGTAGAGATGGGGTCTCGCTCTTGCTCAGGCTGGTCTCGAACTTCTGAGCTCAAACGATCCGCCCACCTCGGCCTCCCAGAGAGCTAGGATTACAGGCTTGAGCCCCCGTGCCCGGCCACCATTTGTATCTTGATTAAATAGCTTTAAACTTTACCAATCTCCCACTCTGAAAGATGTAAAGATAGTATCTCTTCCTTGCTGCCTCCTTTTTGTTAAATATAATTTCATACCTAGGTTTTCAAAATTTATATTCTATTTTTTAATAGAATTCTCACAGCTGTTCTTTACAAATATTCTGCATGAAGAACACAAACAAAAAAGAACTCTCACCGCTGTTATTAATTCTATACTTAAAAAAATTCAATGCTCATTACTAACCCTTTTACTAAGAGACTAGGTTTACAAATGATTAATTCCTCAGTAAATATCTCTAAATCATGGGGACTTCTGCTTTCCCAAGTGACTTTGTAATTGTACAATCCTGAATAATGACTATTCAGTATAGCAGACTCTCTGCACTGATATTATTTAGTCAAGTGTTAAAAATTAGATGCATTTAGTTTTTGAGGGCAAAACTCACAATGTATAGAAGGGTTCACAAAGAAAATAATTCCTTTCCTTTCCACATACCTAAGTTCCTTTCTCTGGAGGCAACCACAGTTATCAGATTCTTATCTCTTCTTCCAGAGATCTGCTGAGTATATACAACTAAAAGTCTGTGTGTGTAATTTTTTCCACAGTGGCATACCACATTGTTCTGCACCTTGTGTTTTTACTAAGCTCTTTATTTTTCATTTTTTAAGAGACAGAGTCTCACTGTGTTGCCTAGGCTGGAGTGCAGTAGCAGCATCATAGCTCACTGCAGCCTCAAACAATCCTCTTGCCTTGGCCTCCAAAAGTGCTGGGATTAGGCATGAGCCACTATGCCTGGCCTTTACTTTTTAATTTTGGTAAAGCTTATGTCTTCCTTCAAACCTTCTCTAACACTTGACTATGCCAGTCTTCCCTTCATGCTACCATGTTCTCTCCCCTTCTCTGAACTAAAAAAGAGAAAAAAAGCTCCTCTGAATAATATACATGGTACTTAAAACACAGGACTTAAATTCTTATTTATCTTCTTCATATATGTGAAAAGATACCACAATGTAAAGATCAAGGCATGGGTTTTAGAGACAGGCAAATCTGAATTTAAATTTTGAGCTCCACTAATTACTAATGGGTAACAATGGACAAATTTGTTCAATCTTCTGAGCCCAAATTTCCTCTTCTGTAAGGTGGGAACAGTGACACATATGTCTAGGTTGTCAGTAAAATGGTTACCATAGGGCCTACAGACAGCAAGAATCCATTAACTACAACCCATCATCACCACCACTGCCACCCTCAGAATCATCAGCTGAGCACCTGAGCATGGGACCTCTACACGTACATGGAGGGGCATGTCAGACAGACAGTGGTGACTGTGGCATGTGGGTCTTGGCCACATCAACTGGCAGGAAGCTAAGTCACCTGATTCCAACTACCCAAGGCTGCTGAGCTCATGGTTTAGATAAGTGGCAGTCAATAGTTTGAAGGCAACTTCGAGGACCCCTGGCCCCCATGTCTCTGGTCTGAGGCAGACATTAGTGCTACTGCCTTCCTCTCACCAATAACACTTATGAAAAAAGCATTCCAAAGCTGTAAGGACTGAATCTAATCTCACAAATCCATCTGGATGCATTCCATTCAAGACCAGGGAACAGGAATTAGGAGTGCTCATGCCAGTGGTCACCTGTGGCTATGAGGAAAGGCCCCACATAAAGGCTAAGTGATGTGCGTGGGACCAAAGACTGTCAGGCGTTAGGGCTCGCCTGCTGAGAACAGAACCTGTGTCCTATGCTAATGGGCCCTTCTTGATCTATTTGTTCCTTGGTTCTGGGACACAAGTCCTACTTTTCTTAGGTACTTGTTGAAGTTTCTTCTTTGTGCCTCCTGCGGCACACTAAGCCCTAGTTCTCCTCCCAGAAGCTACCACTGATAACCAGTGTTTGGGTATGCTTCCTCAGATAGCCAACGCATATATGTACTAGTACTAAAATATAGGAATATAAAGAATCTTGCTTTCTTAAGCACTTCTCCCACATTCAAAATCTCTATCCTCAAGATCTTCGTGTATGACTTAGTTGTGGTAACAGCACATGACTAAGGGAATTCAAATGGAGAATACATCAGTATCTTGTGTATTCTTTCTTCTTCTTTTTTTGAGACAGAGTCTTGTTCTATCACTTCAGCTAGAGTGCAGTGGCATCTCATCATAGCTCACTAAAACCTCAAACTCCTGGCCTCAAGTGATCCTCCTGCCTCAGCCTCCTGAGTAGCTGGGACTACAGTACCACCATGCCTGGATAATTTTTTTATTTTTTGTAGAGACAGGATCTCACTCTAGCTCAGGTTGGTCTTGAACTCCTGAGCTCACTCAAGTGATCTACTTCGGCCACTCAGAGTGCTAGGAGTACAGGCGTGAGCCACATCCTGATCTATTCTATCTTAAAAAGGTCCACTCTGGGAGGCCGAGGCGGGTGGATTGCTCAAAGTCAGGAGTTTGAGATCAGCTTGAGCAAGAGCGAGACCCCGTCTCTACTAAAAATAGAAAGAAATTAATTGGCCAACTAAAATATATAGAAAAAATTAGCCAGGCATGGTGGTGCATGCTTGTAGTCCCAGCTACTCGGGAAGCTGAGGCAGGAATATATATCACTTGAGCCCAGGAGTTTGAGGTTGCTGTGAGCTAGGTTAATGCCACGGCACTCTAGCCCGGGCAACAGAGTGAGACTCTGAAAAAAAAAAAAAAAGGTCCTTCACATATGCTTTCCGTTCATAAGCTTTAACATTAAGATAGAACTTCTTAGCTAGTTAGAAAAACCTTCTAATGAAGGTGACACTGGTGGTACTGTGCTCTCATTCCCATTTAGAGAGGGCAGTCTGGAGGCTTCAGAGGAGGCAGCAAGGCCAGACTGGAGAGTCTATTGCCACAAACCCATGTCATGGTACAGCCACAGGAAGTGGGGCCTTTGGAAACCGAGGAAGGCAAGATCAGAGGTGGCCAGGCCTGAAATGTGGCACAATGGGGAAGCAGGCAGGATCCTAGAAGGCTCAACACATTCTGGAGAGAGCAGACACAGGAGCCAGATCCTGCAAGGGGCCTGCAAGATTCCCAAGGGTGGAAGACAGAATGGTCGTGGTGGGTCTTACAGTGGGGAGCCAGGAAAGGCAGAATGAAGACGGGTGAAGGCTCTGGACTCTGTATGGTATCTTCTTGGACAAAAGAAATGGGAGAATCAGACCAGTACAAATGTGGCCACCTAAGGATTGTATACCAAGGTCACAAGCATAGACTTGGCTTGCTCAAGAAAAGGCTGGGAGCTGGGTCTCTGACAGACACACCTTACATAAAATTCTGCCTGCTGCATTTGTACCATGTGGACAAATCTGGGCAGGAACTGGGCACAGAAAAGGGGCTTTACTTTATAGGGAAATAAGCAAGAGGATTATCCCCAGCATTCCTCAGGCCAGCTATGAAAACTGCCACCTGCCAAGAGGAAATGCCATCTGCGAGGCAGGTACAGTAGTTATCTACAACACAGGGAACAAGTCACAGTGAGTGGTTTTCACCTTGTTTGGGCCAGAACTTCCTTCTGTTCTTTTTTTTTGAGACAGAGTCTCACTTTCTTGCCCAGGCTAGAGTGAGTGCCATGGCGTCAGCCTAGCTCACAGCAACCTCAAACTCCTGGGCTCAAGCAGTCCTGCTGCCTCAGCCTCCCAAGTAGCTGGGACTACAGGCATGCGCCACCATGCCCGGCTAATTTTTTCTATATATATTAGTTGGCCAATTAATTTCTTTCTATTTATAGTAGAGATGGGGTCTCGCTCTTGCTCAGGCTGGTCTCGAACTCCTGAGCTCAAATGATCCACCCACCTCGGCCTCCCAGAGTGCTAGGATTACAGGCTTGAGCCACCGCGCCCAGCCACTTCCTTCTGTTCTGTATCAAGCAGCAGACACCCAGATCTGGCCAAGGTCTCACCAGTCTGAGCAATCAGTCTGGCCTGGTCTGTTCTCAAGAGCAGAGAAATAACCCTACGGTCTGTCTGACCATCCCATCTGGGCTAAAGGCTTCCTACAGCACAGAAGAAAATGAAGGTCACTTTTTTTTTTTTTTTTGCATTCAAATGGAATATGATAGATGGTCATTCTTCTACCTATACTTTTCTTTTTTATTATTTTTTTGAGCATCATGCCTTCAGATATCTATACTTTTAAAATCAGTAAACTATCTCCACCTTGCTATCAAGCCAGCATTATAACGAGCCTTGCTGGCTGTTTAAGTACTGAGATTGTTTCCTATTCCTTGAATTTCTATAATACACATCATCTTGGGCTGTAACATAGTCCTCTTCTCATTGTAAAATAATCCTTTGTTGTTAAAAACAATGAATCAGGGAGCCTGACTCATGAACAAGAGCAAAAGGAGGCAATATGCTCCCTTGGGACATGAAGTGTTTGTCTACTGGTGGCAGATCTCACTTCCAAGCCAGCCACCAAATCTGAGTTTTGAGAAAAGAAATACTTCATTTTTTTTAAAAAAGTTTTTTGCTTTTTTTTTTAAATTTTTTTTTTTATTTTAGCGTATTATGAGGGTTACAAATGTTAAGGTTACATATATTGCTCATGCTCCCCTCTCCCAAGTTTTTTGCTTTTTATAGATAGGGTCTCTCTCTGTCGCCCAGGTTGGAATGCAGTGGTACGATCATAGCTCACTGCATCCTTGAATGCCTGGGCTCAAGCAATCCTCCTGCCTCAGCCTCCAGAGTAGCCAGGATTACAAGCATGAGCCACCACACCCAGCCAATACTTGTCTATTATCTCCTCCCTTCCCAGATAGCCCATGCCCATGGCCATCCTGGTCAGGCCAGTCCACAGGGTCCCATGGGCCCAGGTGAAAGGCACTATTACTCCAAAAGCCCCTTGGAGAGTTCAGAAAACAGCATATGTGGTCTCAAGGTCATCTGCCCACATCTGATCATACCCCTACCTATACACAGGTATAGAATTTGACAAGTTGCCTTTAGACAATGAGTTGGAAGGCAGTGTTAATGAAATATGCCTACCAAGTGTTAGACAGAACATGGTCTGTCTTGGCCTCAAAGGATTCAGACTAAAAGGGGCCTTCCTCTCATAAGACAGGGCCAAGGGTGCCCCTGATTCATGGACTGAAGAGAGAGCATTTCCCCAAGGCTCTCTGCCAGCAAAGCCTGACCATCTGTGCTTGTTCTTCACACAAAAATGTAGAGGGGCACTGAAGTGGACGGTGCTAAGGAGCCAAGGTGCATGAGAGCGGCAGTTATCACATGGTGGACAAGGGGCTCTGACAGAAAAGAAGGCACCAGCAAGACAGGGCTTAGGGCTGGACAGGTCACCAAATCCCTGGTACACCTAAGCAAACACTTCCTTAACTTCCCCTGCCCCTGCCTGAAGCTCTTCTCAATGGAAGAGCTTCTTTCCCAGTCTCTGCTCTAGACCCCACCCCCTCCTCCTCAGGGATCCACTCTACCAAGCCTAATGTCTCCCTCCAGCCCGCAGGCTCTCTCAACAGCAAATAAGGAAGAGTAAATCATTCATAAAGAACGATTCTTGGAAGCAGTCTTCTCTAGCGATCACCCATTTTATAGCCCCAAACACCCTAAAATACTATCCACAATTGCTGGCTTCTAGTATCTCACTTGGCCTTTGGTCCAGTTAGAAGTAGCTTCGGTCCTCACCTCTCCACTCATCCTCCTGCAGAGGTCACCAGTGTCCTTCACTTGCAGAGCCAATGGGCTTTTCTCTGTCCTTCCCTCAAGGTCTCTACAGCATTAGACATCACTGACCTCATCCTCCTTCCTCCGAGTATGCTCTTTCCTCTTCTCCTTTTAGTCCCCTGGACTTTCCCTTCTGACCTTTACAACTCTACATCTGGATACTGGCTGACTACAGTCCGTGCCACTAACTTTGTGACTTTAAAACATGTATCTTAGGATTAGACAGCCCTCCTTGGTTGTCTCCTGGACCTCTGTTTTCTCCTGTGCTTTCTATTTCAAGGACAGATACCAACCATTTTCCCAATCTCTTAAACTAGAAACCTAGGAGTCATCTTAGATACCTCTTTTTCCAACTCATGCCACATGTCTACTCTGTCACCAGATCCTACTGATCCAACCTCCACAAAATGTCCTTAATCTACCTGGGGTGGACACCGTGGATGGACCCAGATGACCTTTGTTCCCTCCTGCTTTTGAGGTGCAGTGCCTGGAAAGTAACAGGGGCCTCTAAAAGCTGGACCTGAGACTACCTGGTACCTGGTGTCCAACATACACATTCCTCCCTCCAGGGACAAGCCTTTGGCCCCAGGCAGCACCCTGCTCAGCTGTTTCCCAAGACAACAGCTCTGGTATGCTCTGTTGCCTCCGCTCCCTGCAGACTGGCAACGGGATCAACAGATGAAACTGTGCTGGGGACAGAGAGTTGTTTTCTTCCGCCTGATTTCTGCTTGCTGGACTGGCTCAGGAAGCCCAGACCCCAGGCATGTCTCCTGATAACAATGAGCATTTCATCACCACTGCAGGGAATTTAGAATTTATTGTGGCTCTCCAGGCATCAGATAATATGATTAGAAAGTGCTGCTTCCAGAGTTGCCAGGTGGTAGGATGTTGCAAGATTAAGTGCAACCTGTAGGATGGGTGGAGTTTTTTCAATATTATCAAGGAAGTGTGGAAAATTCCAGTGTGTAAGGGAAGTAGTAAGAAAGACAGGTCCTGCTGGGCCAAATGCTGCCTTCTTGGGACAGGAGAAGTGCATTGAGATCTTGCTGATCCAGAGGCTAGGAATACATCCTCAGTCCACTGACATTAGCTGGAAGGCCAGGGCAGACTTGAGCCAAGCTCAGGAGAGGTACTACCATGGCAATTTATTGCCACTAACAGAAAAGCTCTTAGAAGAAATATGCCTATCAAATGTGATAAAAGTAAAGACGTGGCTGGGCATGGTGGCTCATGCCTATAGTTCCAGCACTTTGGGAGGCTGAGGTGAGAGGACTGTTTGAGGTCAGCCCAAACAACATAGCGATACCCTGTCTCTACAAAAAATTTAGAAATTAGCTGGGTGTGGTGGCAAACCTGGAGTCCCAGCTACTCAGGAGGCTGAGGCAGCAGGATTGCTTGAGCCCAGGAGTTGGAGGCTGCAGTGAGCTATGATCATGTCACTGCATTCCAGCCTAGGTAATAGAGCAAGACTCCATCTCTGAAAAAAAATTAAAATAATAATAAAGATGTCAACATTTTCCCTGGACCAATTTCATTTGCTTTAGATTTCAGAATGGCAGGTAGAAATATGTATCTGTTGAAGGATTCTATGAATTTGAAAAGCATGCAAGCCATAAAGCATATTGCTTACCTTGTGAACACTGGTCAAGACATTTAGGGAAAAGAAATCTGGGGGTAAAAAAGAGAGAAATATTTAAAAACCATTCATCTCAGAGCTGTCACTGATTATTTCCCACAAAAATAAGAATATCATTGATAAGCAAGATGACTTACTCAAAGAGGTAAGTGGCAGGAAGCACTGAAGATTAAGGATAGCCACGGTTATTCAATGGACTTTCATAACTTTGTGTTAGAGATTTTAAACTAGGAGCCTCACAGAAGTCCCTACATGGCCTATTCTAGGTGGAATGTTGATGGGGGGGGGGACACTGGGGATAGGACCAGCTCTTTAGAGATGGAGAAACAGTTGGTCTTTTTGGAAGTAGATATATTTTTGAGTAAAGTGGATATTTTAGAAAAAAATGAGAAGAATTAAACTCATCTGACTCTACCAGGGGCCTTTAGTACCAAAGTTGCCACTTTGGTAAATCTTCTGATACATGAAAAAAAAAGCAATACATAAAAACAACAACAACAATACACATACATACTATAAATTATCAAATGGTCTTCCCATCATTTAACACTTGCCTTGAGAGGCAATGGCCATTTCCCAGAAGGGACCACTATTAACAGTTTGGTATATCCTTCTAGATATTTCCTATGCAAATATAAATAAACATTTAAAAAATACTCCCACATTGTCTAGTAGTTAAAAAAAACTAAAAAAAAAAAAAAAAGTTAAGGTAAATTTTCCATTTATTAATAAAAATACAAATTTGTTAAAAAATTTTTATTTTTATATAAAAATACATGTTGTTTTGAAATTTGTTTTTCCAATTCACAAAATACTGTGGACATTTTTATGTAATATTAAAATATACTTGATTTTTTAAAATACCAGGCTCTCACCAAAAAACATTTGGATTATTTCTGGTTCTCTGATATACATAGTATTGTTTAGCCTGGAGTATCGCAGAGCACATCTGCCATGTTTCAGACTGCCCAGCACCTGGTAAAGACCTTTCCCAGGCTTCGTTAGGAAGCCTACTTGCTTTTGTACAGGGCAAAATGCTTTTGCAGCCTTCCTTGTAGTTTGGTACACACATGTGACTTAAGTTTCACCAAGACTCCAAATGGCAGTGAGCCAAGTGAATGAGGCAATGTATGGTGAACAGACTGCATTTTCTGGGGAAGAAGGTAGTGGAGATACCTCCTTACCTGGGCAGTCTTACAGGAGGCTTGAGCAGGTGCCTAGCCAATACAGCCTCTCTGGCCCACTTGGAGACTTTGAAAGCTATCTAATGTCCTTTAATAAATCCCTTTCAATTTAAACATGCTGTAGTGGGTTCTATTGTTTGGAATTAAGAATTATCCCTGAAACAAACATAAATGTGCATATTTTTGCACATTTGTACAAATAGAACTGTAAGATAAAATTCTAGCAATGGAATGGCCAAATTTGTCTCCAAAGATGATTATATCATTTTATTCCTATCAACAGTGTATCAATGTACTTATTTTCCTACACTGGTGATGTGTAATAAATCACTCCAAAAATAAGTGGCTTAAAATAATAATTTATTATTTCTCATGATTCTATGGGCTGGCTGGGCAGTTATTTTGGCCTGGGGCAGTACAGCTGGGGCTGATTGTCCAAGATGGTCTCTCTCACAGGCCCAAATGGGGCCTCAGCCCAGACAGCAGGAGATGGCTGGGCCTCTCCACGTGGTCTCTTATCCGCCAACAGCCTCATTTGGGCTTATTCATACAGTGGTCTCAACTCCCAGAAGCAAGAGAGGGCAAGTCCCAGTGTGTTAGTACTTTTTAAGCTTCTGCTTATTTCATGCAATATCATTGTCCCATTGGCCCAAGCCTAAATTCAAAGGCTAAGAAATAGATTAAACCTTTCAATTCTTGAATGGGAGTGGCTGCTTTTCCTGTAGCCATATTGTTAATCCACTAAAGTTGGCTGTGTAAGATATTTTTTTCCTTTTTTAAATGTATGTACTTAACTCTGGTCACTTAATGGTTTTTTTTTTTTTTTTTTTTTGAGACAGAGTCTCACTTTATTGCCCAGGCTAGAGTGAGTGCCATGGCGTCAGCCTAGCTCACAGCAACCTCAAACTCCTGGGCTCAGGCGATCCTGCTGCCTCAGCCTCCCAAGTAGCTGGGACTACAGGCATGTGCCACCATGCCCGGCGAATTTTTTCTATATATATTAGTTGGCCAATTAATTTGTTTCTATTTATAGTAGAGATGGGGTCTCGCTCTTGCTCAGGCTGGTCTCGAACTCCTGAGCTCAAATGATCCGCCCACCTCGGCCTCCCAGAGAGCTAGGATTACAGGCTTGAGCCACCGCG
>VSMD01020036.1:0-30276 GCA_008750895.1 Mirza zaza | reverse complement strand
TGAATTTTGTGACGCTCACTTTCTTTTTTTTTTTTGAGACAGAGTCTCACTCTGTTGCCCAGGCTAGAGTGAGTGCCATGGCATCAGCCTAGCTCACAGCAACCTCAAACTCCTGGGCTCAAGTGATCCTGCTGCCTCAGCCTCCCTAGTAGCTGGGACTACAGGCATGCACCACCGTGCCCGGCTAATTTTTTCTATATATATTAGTTGGCCAATTAATTTCTTTGTATTTATAGTAGAGACGGGGGTCTCCCTCTTGCTCAGGCTGGTTTCGAACTCCTGACCTCAAACAATCCGCCAACCTCAGCCTCCCAGAATGCTAGGATTACAGGCGTGAGCCACCGCGCCTGGCTGACCCTCACTTTCTTCATCTGTAAAAAAGGTACATGGTCTGCTTCACAGCACTTTCTGAACGCTGAATTAGAGGTCTGCTCAGCTCAGAGGCTGTCATACAATATGCGCTCAATAAATGTAAGTTCAATCGAAAACTTGTCGGCCAATCTCTTAGGCTTAATTGGGCATCTCGTTATTATCTTAACTTGCATTTTCCTGATTTCTCCTAATTTTGAGCATCTTCTTGTCTGAATTCATATTCTTTTTTTTTTTTTCTGATTAGAGCTTCTGTTATTATAGGGTCTTATATCACTGGTCAGGGGAGGACTCTTAAAAAAATAATATTTGAGATGTGAGTAAAATTTTAAGGCTCACCCCCTCGCCCCCCGACACACCAGCTGACTAAATGGAACCTCTTGTGGCCAAAGGAATATCCTAAAACTAAATTGCCTGCCAGGAGGAAGCTCAGACATGCCTTATGTCCCTGAATTCATATTCTTTGCCTACCCATTTTTCTATTGAATTGCTTGTTCCCTTGATACGGATTTATAAGAGCTCTTTGATGTTAACCTTGCAAATGTTTTTCTAACTTTGGTGTATACCTATTAACTATGTTTATATATTTGCATATAAAAGTTTTTAAATTTTTTTATTAATTTATAATTAAAAAATTTTTTTACTTTGTTTTTTGTCAGAATACTAATGTCATATAAAAGTTGTTTTTATATAGGCAAATGTATATCTTTTTTGAGGAGAATGTATATTCTGGTGGTGTTGCATGAAGTATAATCAATTAAATCCAGTTGATTTATGGTACTATAATTCTATTATATTCTTGCTGATTTTCTGCCTGCAGGATCAATTATTGAAAGATAGATGTTGATGTCTCCAACTATGATGGTGGATTTGTCTATTCTTGCAGTTCTATCAGTTTTTGCCTTGCGTATTTTAATGCTGTTGTTAGGTGCATACATGTTAAAGATTGTTATATCTTTTTGGAGAATTGAGGCCTTATCATTATGTAATGTCCCTATTTATCCCTGATAATTTTCCTTGTTCTAAAATCTGCTTTGCTTGTAACTAATACAGCAACTCCGGGTTTCTTTAGTGTTAGGATTGGAGATCTTTCTCCCTTTCTTTACTTTTAATCTATCTATGTCATTATATTTAAAGTGAGCTTCTTACGTATAGTTCCTGAGAAAATGAAAAACTAGTAAGGGCGATTGTGTTTGTTCCTCCAAATCAACCCTGGGTTAACAACAGAAACAAGAAGGAAGCAAATGCTTGAGGAGTGATAGCAAAAACTTGAGGAAACCCTAGTTAGTTTTAGGAGTGAGTTTTTAAATATTGTTCCTGCCATGCGCGCACACTGCTTTAGAATAATCAGTGCCAGACTACTTATTGCTACAGAAATAATTAGCAAATCAGGCTTCCCGGTGTAGGATAATATAAAGGGTCTGTTGAAGTGAACTGCCAATGAACAAAAGCGGAGCTGACCAGATACTTTAGAATATTGGGGCATTTACCCCTCCACTCATGCCCCAAACCTTCAGGGTTTTGGTGGACTAAAACAGCCTTTTGCTGCTAGATTGAAGATTTCAACATAAATCCTTAGCAGAGAAGAAGCAGCAAACAGAAGGAGCATCACTGCTCTTCTGCGATACCTAGAGCTCTTGCTTTCTGCTCCATGAACTTGCGGGAAGGGATAATAATTAGGGTCTACCCTTTTACTCTACTGCCATATCCATTATTAAAAAAGGTAGTAGATAACACTAGGAGAACATGAGCTTGTGAACCAAAATATCTAGATACCTGAGGAGTATGATAATTATAGGAAGAGATATACCAATACATTTAATAACTCAATTGTGCATTCAACAAAATTTTTTGAGTGTCTACCAAGTGTCAGGCATGGAGAATTCATCACTGAACAAGACAGACAAAAATCTTTATTCATGTGGGAAATGGCATGGGGGACAGAGACAAAAATATACAAATAACTAATTAACCAAGCAAGTAATAAACCATTTCAGATGGTAATATATTTGCTATAAAAATAAAGAAGAGTAAGGCAAATTGGGATTGATGAAAAGGGTTGCAATTTTAAAGTAAAATCAAGCATAAAATAGGAGTCAAGAAGATGCAGAGTTGGGGGGAGGTTAGTAATGTGTGAAGAATAAGATATCATAAAATAGCCACGTGAGATTATTAGGTATGAAAAATATGAGTTAAAATTAAGATTGTTGTAGATGGATAGATAGCAGTGAGGATCAGATTTTATGATGCTTTTAAGGTATAGAATTTTAGTATCTTTTTTTTTTTTCACAGTATTTGTTAATGGTTTATTTATCAAGAGAAACTATTCGTCAGCCCACATATTCATAGCTCAGGAACACAGGTCAAGAAATTCTTTTATGTTCCAAAATCACTTTGCACTCTGAAAGATGCCAGCCTTCCTCATCTCCTCAAAATCTTTCATAGAATCATAATTTCTGTAGAAATCTGCATATGCCTTCTTCCTTGGTTCAGCCACATACGAAGTTGCAACTCCCAGGGATACCATGAATGCTCCAACAATATGAATCCGCAGACGTCTGGCCAGGAGGCCACGCATCTGAGGTTTTGCCAAAGTGCCGGAAGCCATGGTAGTTACTGTCCTTGACGGGTATGCCTCAACACGTCCTTCCTGGCCGATGGAGAAACGAACTGCCAGAATTTTAATATCTTAATGCAGTTAAAAATCTCTAAATGTTTTCTTTGTTGCTTCTGGTATTTTGTTGCTTTGCAACAAAACTTCTTTATCCAGAGACAATTTTATAGCTTTATAGTTAAAATATTTTAAATCATTAAATATTTGTGGAAAGAAATTCAAACAAAACAGAAGGAAAATAGAAAGTAAAAGACCTCATCAACTCTCTCTCATTCTCCTTTTCTTAGAATTTATTATTTTGTTAGGTATTCTTTCAGAAATTTTCTATGTATAATCAAATCTGTATATATACATAGTTCTTAAAATTTATAAATAGGATACTACACATACTCTCTACAACTTGCTATTTTTATTCACACATATAGCCCTGCTCCAGAGATTAAAGTTTTAAATGACAATAAAAATTTCATATATACTTGGGAGGCTGAGGCAGCAGGATTGCTTGAACCCAGGAGTTTGAGGTTGCTGTGAGCTAGGCTGATGCCATGGCACTCTAGCCCAGGTGACAGAGTGAGATTCCATCTCAAAAAAAAAAAAAAAAGCCAGTGAAAAAAGTTTACATATGGTATGATTGCATTTATATAATGTTGTTAAAATGACACAGTATAGCAGTGAAGAGCAGGTTAGTGGTTGCCAAGAGTTAGGGATGTGACCATAAAAAGGCAACACGAGGGATCCCTGTGGAGATGGAATATTCTGTATCTTGATGGCATCAATGTCAGTATCCCGGTTGTGATGAGCGTATAATAGTTTTAAAAGATTCTGCCATTGGAGGCATCCTGTGCAGAAGGTGCTCTATATATTATTTCTTATAGCTGCATTTGGATCTGTAATTATTTCAAAACGAGAAGTTTAGTTAAAATATTTTAAATCATTAAATATTTGTGGAAAGAAATTCAAACAAAACAGAAGGAAAATAGAAAGTAAAAGACCTCATCAACTCTCTCTCATTCTCCTTTTCTTAGAATTTATTATTTTGTTAGGTATTCTTTCAGAAATTTTCTATGTATAATCAAATATGTGTATATACATAGTTCTTAAAATTTATAAATAGGATACTACACATACTCTCTACAACTTGCTATTTTTATTCACACATATAGCCCTGCTCCAGAGATTAAAGTTTTAAATGACAATAAAAATTTCATATAGAAGGCAGAACTACGGAGATAATAAAAAGATCATTAGGTTGCCAGAAGTATGGGGTAGGTATGAATAAACAGGTGGACCACAGGGCAGTAAAACTATTCTATATGACACTGTAATGGTGGATACATGACATTATGCATTTGTCAAAGCCCATAAAACTATATAACACAAAGAGTGAACCCTAATTTTGACTGTGGACTTTAGTTAATAATAATGTGTCAATATTGGTTTATCAATTGTGACAAATGTTACAAGTTGTTAATGCAAGATATTAACAGGAGAAACTGTGTGTGTGTGTGTGTGTCAAAAGAGAAGGTGACATATGGGAACTCTGTATTTTCTGCCCAATTTTTCTGTAAACCTAAAACTGTTCTGCAACATAAAGTCTTTAAAAAAGCAAACTTCATTCAGAAAAACTGTCTTAAATGTTTTATATAGGATATGTTAAAATTGGAGGTCAAAATTGGAGATAAAATATTTTGGTAGATTGTTGCTATGGCCCAAATATAAAACAATTAAGGGATATACCATGATGGCACATGAAATTGGTTTGAATAATTTGCTAATACATAAGAAAATTTCAATTTAGAAGATATTAAATGGAGTTTAAAGTTTCTAATTTAAAGAAATAGTCTGTCAAACATAGTACATTAATCAGAAGTAGCAAAACACAATATGAATAAGAATTGAGAACAAAAGGAAATGTGGCTGAAAAGATGTGAATGGCGATAAAATGTTGAATATGTTGGGTTTTTTTTAAAGTTAACATGACATGGAGGAATCAGCGAATTATCCATTTACTGTACTTGGCTTTCTTAAATTGTTTATTTCCAGATTTCTGTATTTTCTCAACAGAGCAGCTATTAACAAGTTTTTACTGAGTGCCTTTAATCTCTTTTGTGAATGTGTGTTAATAAAACTTTATTTACAAAAACAGGTAGTGGGCCAGATTGGCCTGTAGCTGTAGTTTGCCCATCCCTGATCTATAGGATCTTACACTAATAAGTTACTATATTTTTTGAAGTTGTATTATTTATTTATTTTTTTAGAGACAGGGTCCCACTCTGTTGCCCAGGCTAGAGTGCAGTAGCACAATCATACCTTACTGTAACCTGAAACTCATGGGCCCAAGGGATCCTCCTGCCTCATCCTGCCAAGTAGCTGGGACTACAGGCATGCACCACCATCCCTAATTTTTTTTCTTTTTTTATAGAGATTGGGTCTCATTATGTTGCCCAGGCTGGTCTTGAACTCCTGGCCTCAAGCAATCATCCCACCTCAGCCTCCCAAAGTGCTGGATTACAAGTGTGAGCCACTACACCTGGCCGTAAGTTACTTTAATTCTTTAAGGTTGTCCTGGGGATTAAAAGACATTATATGTACAATAAAATAGCATGCATTTGGCATGTAGTAAGCACTTGAAAATAGTAGCTACTATTACTTTATTAAAAATATTGTCTGTTATGTAATTTAAGATGCCATCTATTGTAAGATGAATCTAGAATTCCCAGATTTTATAATGGGATAAAGTCTTAGAACAGATGAAATATGGTTATAGTAATTAATTATAGTAATGAGGTTATATTTAGGACTTTAAGTATTGTTCTACCAGTGGTAGTTTAAAGCTTCTTGTATAACAGTTCTTTGTGATTTTTGTTGGTCAGAGACGCATGTGATGAACTTTTGGGACATGTTGCACTACTTGTGGATCTTAATATTTCTTTGCTTAATTTTAACAAGAAATAGATCTTGTGTCTCTGGAAGCATCAGATGAAGATGTTCAGAAACTAGACAATGTGAGTTCATTTTCAACTTAAAAAAATGTTCTATTTATATCCATCTGTAAGGTGAAGAAAGTTTCCAAGTTAATGAGTATGAACTGTAAGGCAAAAATTTTGGAGACAGCATGGTGATTTTCTTTTAAATCCACTTTACTGAGGTATGACTGACATGTAAAAATATGTACATACTTTCTGTATAGAGTATGATGAGTTTGGGGACACATTCTATTTTAGGTTGATAATTTCAGTCTCATACAAAAGCTCTAAATTTTTACTTCTATATCCTTATGTTCAATCTATTTGGACTTCTTTGGGTATCATGGATCTGGATGTTCATTTCCTTACCCATATTTGGGCTGTTTTCTGTCATTATTTCTTTTAATAAACTTTCTGTTCCTTTTCTCTTTCTCTGCTTACTCTGTAACTTCCATAGTATATATATTGGTTCACCTGATGGTGTCTCCCAGTCTTATAGGCTTCCTTCACTCTTTTTCATTCTGTTTTCTTTTTGTTCCTCTGAGTGGATAACTTCAAATGATCTGTCAGTTCATTGATTCTTCTGCTTGACTGAAGCTCAGAATGAAGCTCACTTTTGAATTTTTCTGTTCAGTCACTGTATTCTTCAGCTCCAGAATTTGTTTGGTTCTTTGTATTGGTTTCTATCTCCTGTTGAAATTCCCATTTTGTTCATGTATTGTTTTCCTTGTTTTGGTTGTCTGTGTTCTCTTATAGCTCATTGAACCTCAAGATGATTATTTTGAATTCTTTGTCAGGCAGTTTATAGGTCTCCATTTCTCTGAGGTAACTTAATTTTGTTCCTTTGGTGATGTCAGGTTATTTATTTATTTATTTGTTTTGTTCCTTGAAGCCTTGCACTGCTGTCTTTACATTTGAAGAAACATTCACCTCCCCGTCTTTACTGACTAGCTTCAGGAAAGAAAGACCTTCCCCAGTCAGCATCACTAGAGATTCTATGGGTCTCTCAGACCTTTTACATGGATATACCCACTCTACTTCTCTAGTTTCTCTTGGAGGGCATGGAAGTAAGTCTTAGGATTGTATGTCTTTTCTTGACCCACAAAATCAGGCTAGGTGCTGAGCATCTCCTATTTATTTTCCCTAGGCCAGCACCCTGAAGTGTTTAAGGTTGTGCGCCTTCTTCCAGTCCAGCAGGAACCAGTTGCTGATATCTGTATGCTGTCTCTCAGGGCTTGCATATGCCATCTGCAGGGGAGGGAGGGTGGTGGCTACAAGGTAGGAACATGGAGTGCTGGGGGTTCTTGTCAGTTAGCTGAGAAGGTCTGCAAGGGAAACGTCCCTGCAAGGTTCATGGGCAGACCTCTTGATGCAAGCCAAGACTTTGTGGCCAACCGTGGAGAACTGTGTGTTGGTTGCTACGAGCCTCCACTTCTTTTCCTTGTTCTTAGCTATCCCCAGACTATTCATCCATGAAAATTTCCTAAGTGTTCTGGTTGGGAAAAATAGCAGTAGGCCTGTTGGGCAGTATCATACAGGGCTGGGAAAGCCAGGCAGTCACTTCACTCTTACATTCCCCCTGGGAGAACTCATGGGCCAAAGGGGCCTCTCTTGGCACTGAGCTGGGCTGCCTTGAGGGAGGAATATGTGGGTAAAGTGAAATATTTTTCTAACTCCCTTCTATGTGTTTATTCTTGGATTTTTTTTTGCTCTACTGAGGTGCTGGAATCTCTTAGCTGGTCTCCCAGGCTCCTGTAAAGGTCTGTGAGTGGTTGTTAAAATTGGTCTTTCTGTGGGGATTGAGGGCTAGGACTTCCTAGTCCATTATCTTGCTGTACTCAGGGTACTTTAATCTGAATAGCATTATTCTAAACAGAATGCTACCATTTCTAAGTTTACTACTCAAAGTATAAACAAAAAGTTAAATACTATAAGGCAGCATATTATTAAGTCATCATCATTGACAGATTACTCATTAGTGCTTAGAGTAGGCTAGTTCCATAAACTTCTTAAGTAAATAAGAATCTGTCCTATTGTCAATGATTATTTAATGATTATATGTGCAGATTATAGTAAGCATGGAATTTCTAAGGTAAAAAAGATGGCTTCCGAAAAAGAAAAAGAAACCTCAAGGATTTATAGAATTAAGCTTTTAATTATGCATGTGTGCATATATTTGCTTTTTAATAATCTTTTTCTTATCAATGATTGCAAAAGTGGTATGTTGGTATATACTCAGAATTATACAGTGAAAAGTTTTTTCAAAGCTCACCCTATTCTATCATGTGTCTCTTAAGAATTTTATAAAGATAATTCTATATACTGCTTGTTTTAGCAAAGCATTATGGGGGATGATCTTAAAAGAGTCTTACCGTATGTGACTAATTGACAGATCTCAGTTTTGTTTCTTTAATTTTGCTTTTGTTTCCAGTTTGCTGCACTTCCTCTTAAAACTGTGGGTAAAGGCAGGCAGTTCAAATGTGGTTCCTCATAAATAAAGGGGAAGAATAATGTAAGAATGCCAAATATCAAAGTTAAAATACTCTTACTTTTTAAAATAAATTTGTTTCTTCCTTAAAAATGTTTGAATTGATAGATTTAATAATAATTCTTTTTAAAAAATTTGCTTAGTTTCTTATGTAATAATCAGTAATTTAACCCCAAATTATAGCCTAGGGTAAGTATTCTATCAGTTTATTAAAACGTATTACTTGTTCCATTAATTTCATCGACTCTTCCAATCCATCAGATTCCTTTTATCCCTCCCTTATTTTGGGTTTCTTATTTCTTTGATCACATGTCCTGCTTTTTCTTAGTTTATTCCTCATTTAGGAAGAACACATCCTCCATTAGGTTCTTGAGAAAGGATGTACAGAATGTACATTTTTGAGGCCTTTTATATTCAAAAATGACTTTAGTCTCATAATTGGTTGATAATTTGGCATGGTATAGAATTCTAAGTTATAAGTAAGTTTTCTTCACAATTTTGAAGACCTACTCCATTATCCTTTAACTTCCAGAGTTCTTGTTGAGAAGTCCAATATATTCACTTTTGGATACATTGTATAAAATCCATTTTTTTCTCTGTATAGACTTATATAATTTTTATAGGGTAAAGTAATGGGGAAAAGGGAGATACATAGAGAAAGAGCTACAGAAATCTGCATGGGGTTCTCTTAAGCATTTTATACTTATAAAAATTTTAATTAAGTACTCATAGCCATATGTAAGCATTGACACATTACACTATCAGATTGACCAGGTGGCCCTTCCCCAACCACTGTAAAAAACAAAACAAGGTATATAAAGAAGATGTGTGGATAGTCATGTAAAAAATAATAATGATGATAATGATAAAACACTGTGTATATAAATGTACCAGGTACTATTTAAATTGCTTTATATATCTTACTTTACTGAATTTATATATAATACAATCTTAAGAGGTAGGTATTATCTACATTTTCATAGGTTATATAATTTACCCTGGGAAAGTCAGGATTGTAGTCCAAACAGTCTGGTTCCATCATCTGTAGTCTTAAATATTATGCTATATTTCCTTGAAGTAGTAGTTTTTTTGTTTGTTTTATTGATTTTAAATGCCCTTTCTTGACAAAATAAAAAATTGGCAAACTTAATTTAATTTTCCCAACTAAAAAAATGTATTGGTTGGTAAAATATAAATGCCTGGAAATCATCCATTTATAAGGCCAGTAGAGAACAAGCAAATGAAAGTTTGAGAAGATAACCAAGTAAGGTCTTAGAGGAACTGAGCTCTAGAATTCAGGAAGCAGTTAGACTTAGAGGACAGAGAGGAAGCTAAGTACAGGAAGAATCATGAACAAGTATAGAGATAATGGTGAGGAAAGCCTCTCTGGTAACTAAAAATCAAGGTCATCTGAGCTCAGAATAAGCCGGGTAGTGTTAATAGGAGGCTTAATTACTAATTAATGTAGAATAGTGAAGATCTGGAGCAACTTTTGTGAGAAATGGGAAAAAATATAAATCCAAGAATGGGCTGACAGGGTAGAAAAAATAGAGATGGTTTCAACACTAAATATTTGATGAAGTCAAATAGTAAGTATAGTAGAATTAAGATGGTGAGAAATGTACAAGAATATGAAGTTGATGTTGTGGTTAGAGGTACAATTCCTGAATTTAAGATATGGAAGCCAGAGTAAAGGTTTATTCATTGATGATGATGATGATGGCGATGATAACCATCCACTGAACACATCAGAACCATCCATTGAGCGCATCCATTGAATACCTAGTCATAATAATCATTAGTATCACCATATCACAGAGGAGAAAACTGAGGCCCTAATGAATGTTCAATAAAAATATTAAGATTTTCTGTTCAGTTTGACAAGATGACTCTGAAATTCATATAGAGGAGTAAAGGGCCAGGCATTCTCAAGGCAATTTTAAAGAATAGATAAGGAGGCTTATTCTGCTGGATATTAACACTTACTATAAAGCTGTAGCAATTATGAGAGTGTGGTATGGTCATAGAGGTTATACAAACTCAGCAAGGGAAGAGAATAAGCAACCCATAGGGGTATGGAAACCTGATTTGAGATAGGTGACATTACTCAATAAATCGTGCTAGAACAATTAGTTATTTGTATATGAAATAAAAAATAAAACAATATGGATTTCATGCATGAAAAATAAATACTATGTTGATCAAAATACTATGTTGATTAATTCAATATAAAGGATAAAAGTTTAAGACTTTCAGTGAAAAAATACCTTTGTGATTTAGGGGTAGAAAGGATTTATTAAACAAGACTCCCAGAACAAATTATAAAGGAAAAGATAAATAAATTTAACTACATTCAAACTAAATTTTGGTATAAGAAAGGATACAATAAACAAAGGTAAAAGAAAAGACATAAACTAAGAGAAGACAGGCAACCAAAATAACCAACAAGGTACAGAACACATAAATCAGTGAAAAAGATGACCAGAGCAACAGCAAAATAGGCCAAGATGTCAAGAGATGCCAGTCAGAATTTTGGATTAGCAGTACTGAAGAAGTATGGGCTGAAAATAGAGATTTGGGCTTTATCAATTGTTGATCTTATTTGAATTCTTGGGACTAGATGAGTTAATGGGAAGAAAGCACGTAAAGAAATGAGAGACTTGGGCCTAGCTAGGACACATGGCCTACACAGGTAGAGGATTAGTGATCCTTACTCAAGTGCTTGAAAGTAAATAAACAATCCTTTAACTGTATTTGCATGGTGATTATTTTACCTTGACTTTTCGGACCAGGAAGTTTCTTTATGTATTTTTTTTTATGGCCTCTGTCACTCAGGCTGAGTGCAATGGCTCAATCATAGTTCACTGTAAATTTGATCTCCTGGGCTCAAGAGATCCTCCTCCTCAGCCTTCCCAAGTGCTGGGATTACAGGTGTGAGACACTACACAAAGCCTCTTTATATCTTTCAAAGATGGAGTCAAAAAAGAAGAAATATATGCTAATAAAACCAGAATTTGTTGAACACTGCATCTTAAGGTGGTCAGATAAGCCTACCATTTCCATTTAGAACAATATTTTCTTCAGGCTGGGCATGGTGGCTTATACCTGTAATCCTAGCACTTTGGAAAGCCAAGATAGGAGGATAGCTTGAAGCCAGCAGTTTGAGACCACCCTAAGCAACATAGCAAGACCCTGTCTCTACAAAAAATTTTTTAGGCTGGGCGAGGTGGCTCATGCCTGTAATCCTAACACTCTGGGAGGCCGAGGCAGGCGGATTGCTCCAGGTCAGGGGTTTGAAACCAGCCTAAGCAAGAACGAGCCCCTGTCTCTGCTATAAATAGAAAGAAATTAATTGGCCAACTAATATATATAGAAAAAATTAGCCGGGCATGATGCCACATGCCTGTAGTCCCAGCTACTCGGGAGGCTGAGGTAGGAGGATTGCTTGAGCCCAGGAGTTTGAGGTTGCTGTGAGCTAGGCTGATGCCATGGCACTCACTCTAGCTTGGGCAACAAAGTGAGACTCTATCTCAAAAAAAAAAATTTTTTTTTTAAACTAGCCTGGCATGGTGGTACTCACCTGTATTTCCAGCCACTCTAGCGGCTGAGGCAGGGGAATTGCTTGAGCCCAGGAGTTTGAGGTTGAAGTGAGCTATGATACCACTGCACTCTAGCCTGGGCAACAGAGCAAGACCCTGTGTCAAAAAACACAAAAACCAAAAAACTATATATATATATATATATAGTTTTTATATAAAGTTATATATATATAACTATACACACACACACAAACACACACATATATATAATCTTTATACTGTCTGTTTCATGTACTGTGAATAAAGCAGGGTTGAGGAAATGAAATACAAATTTAAAAATATAAACGAAAGGATTTAAAGTAAAGGGAATCTAAGTAAAGGGAATCCCTTATAAATGCACAATAAGGATTTTTTTATTGGAGAGTTAGGTACTATTTACTTTTATACATTGACATAGCTCATGTAATGCATCAGAACAGCTAATGTATGAGCTATACCTCTTCTTTAAATTTTAAGCACCTCTCTCCAAAAAAAAGTTTTATCCTTATAGACTTAACTTCACTACATTTCTTCAACTTGAAAATATATAAACCAGCTATCCACATAAAGTGCTAAGAAGAAGGCAGCCTGGCACAAAAACTATATATATTGTATAATTTCTTTTATATAAACAAAATAGCGGTGGTGGTAGTTAGATGTAGTTAGAAGGGGCACAAACATGCCCTCTGGGGTATTGAACATATTCTCCATATTGATGTAGATGGCGGTCACACGGAATTATACATTTTATACTTGAGCATTTTACTGTATTAAGGCATATATTTTTTAATTCCTTAAAGACATCCTGCTTAGAGGCCTTAAGAATATCACTCAATGCAGCACATTTTGCCCTTGTCAAGATGGGCCTCTAATTAAGAGAAGATACAAATAGCTAATGGCCTTTTCCAAGCTTTTTCCCTAATGCACCCCACTTCTAACCTACGTCTATCTCAACCATCTCTCCAAGGGTGCCTCTATGCTTGATCAGCAAAAATTAAAGATAACAGCCAACAGAATAGTCCAGAGGACAAGAATGTTTGAGTTTCCTCATTTTCAGGATAAACAAGTTCCTGGGTTCATCTTCCCTTCCTACTGGTGGTGGTTATTTTTCTCAGTGAAAGATAATCTCAAACATTAAATTTATACAGTTCAGATAATGAAAGTTTGCTTTAAAAATTCCATTTCTCATTTTAAAAACAAGGGAAAAATAAAAAATAAACCATTATTTGTTATAACGGGCTGTTACAAAGTTAAGTCATACAAAATGAAATATTGGACCATGCACAGTTTGTTATTATATGTTGTTGGTCAAGCAGAGAACCGTAAATAATGAGGAGTGTTATCAAGTGCTGGTTTGATATTTTCACTTTGGCCAAACAATGAAACGAAGTCATGGCAAGAAAGTTTCAAGGCATTGAAACTATCTCCTTTTGTTATAGTCCCAAGTGCGAGAAAAGACCACCTTAGAAACCGAATTGGCCCAAATTGTGAGTCTTTATTTACTGGCCAGGACTACTCCTGTCCTGCAGAGTGGCAGGCATAGAAAAGTAGTGATGAGAGTGGAAAATGGCCCCTTTTTAAAGGCAAAAAAACACACTATAAAAAGCTAATTAGCAAGCACTTTTACAGAAGCAGCGAGAGAAAGCATTAATCTTACATTTTTATCTTGTTTTAGCACAATGGGGGGAGGGGTTGGAGCCTTGAGATGGGTTTTGTAGGAGTCGCAGGCTGTAGTTAAGATTCAGCCCAGAGGACGACCCTGAAGTATCCTAATTTATGGACCACATCAATCTTAGGTGAGGTGCATCCTGCATCCTGTGATCTAAGCCAGAACGCATTCACACAAAGCATGTCACGTGCCTCAAGGGTCCAGGGCGCTTCGACCCTGGCCTAGAAGCTGTATTTTTTTTTTGGGGGGGGCAGTTGTGCCATGTACCACCGCCCTTCTCCTTAGTTTCTAAACTTAATCACACTAGCAGAGTCAGGATGGCGGGTGTGGAGTCAGATAGGGTCAACTGAAAATTTCCCACTCTCCTAAGCAAGCAAGCAAGCATAATACAGAAGCTAATGGCTGGTTATTGGCTATCTATGGGCCCTAGGCCCTAAGACTTTCACCCTTTAAATCTTCTTTAAATTTAATAAAAATAAGTAAAATTTAAAAATCTTCAAGAATACTTGAGATTTTAGCAGAATCACTGCTAAAATTTTATTTTTTACCACTTTCCCAAAGGGTTTTAACCGAAGAAAGAAACGACCTTTGGAAAGCACTGAGAATATCTAAGGACGGACTACTACCGTCTTGTGTGAGTGGCAGAAACCTCTGGACCTTGGAGCAAGGACTGCACTAAGTTGCGAGCGGCAGAGCTGTAAGCAGTTCCTGGTTTACCTAGAGTTTTATGACACATTTCTTTCCTTTTTTCAAAGCCCTGGCCTGTGGGGTGCAGGAGCCGCACTGGCGGAGCGGGGCGCGGGGCGGCTCCTCGGCGAGTGTGCAACCCGAGGGCCAGAGGGGAGGCAGCGGAGACGGCCGAGCACGGCGCTGCCGGTAGGGGGCGCGCTCACGAGCTTTATCTCGCAGCTCCGGCACCCTCTCTGCTGGCCTCCGGCCTCTACGGGAGGGTCAGCTCCGCCTCCGAGACTCCGAAGAGGCCTAGTCAGCCGCGGGCCCGCCGGCCGGCGCCCGACAGAGCACGCGTCACACGCTCACCGCCAATCGGCGCCCCGCGGAGCGCGCGTCACGCGCTCGCCGCCAATCGGCGCCCGGCGGAGCTCGCGTCACGCACTCGCCACGAATCGGCGCCCGGCGGAGCGCGCGTCACGCGCTCGCCGCCAATCGGCGCCCGGCGGAGCGCGCGTCACGCGCTCGCCACCAATCGGCGCCCGGCGGAGCGCGCGTCACGCGCTCGCCGCCAATCGGCGCCCGGCAGATCGCCTCTCCTCGGGCCACCGCCCCGCCCCGCCCCGCCGGCCCGGCGGCGAGCGCGCTCTCGGCGCAGGCGCGGTAGCGCGGCGGCCCGGCCGCGGAGGGCCCGGAGAGCCGCGGCGGCGCCGGCCAGGATGGTGCTGGAGAGCGTGGCCCGCATCGTGAAGGTGCAGCTTCCCGCATACCTGAAGCGGCTCCCGGTGCCCGAGAGCATTTCCGGCTTCGCCAGGCTCACAGGTGAACCCCGCGGCGGCCGGCCCGTGCGGGCGCGCTCCCCGCCGGGCGCGGGTGGGCGGCACGTGACCGCAGCCGAGCGCGGGGCTGGCGCGCCGGCTGGGCGGCATCCCGCTCGCGTGACTGGCGGCCAGTCCTGGCGTGGTGGCAGCCTCCGCTGCCCCTGCGTGGCGAGAGACCGCGCTTTCGCAGAGAACGTGCCGGGTGGGCGCCCGCCGTTCTCTGGCCTGCCGTCGTGCTCGGCTCCCTCTGCAGCCTGCGTGTGTACCTCAGAGCGGGACGAGCCGTGGCTGTCTGCGGGCCGGCCTCGTTCTTGGCTGGGGTTGGTCGCAGCGTGCGGGGGCTGGGCGTGCGGCGGAGAAATGCGGGCGCACACAGAACCACGTATGTGGCTGTTTTACTTAGTAACGAGATTAGGAAATAGCCTCCTTTTCTACAGGCCAGAGTTGGCCCATCATGGGGGCGGTTGAGGTCACCTCTGTAACCCCGGTCCTGGGGGCAGCCGAGGCAGCTTTAGTTGGAGGAAAGATATCTTAGCCAGAAAGTGTTCATAGGCTGGATGGAATGATGGGTCAAACGTTAGAAGATGAAATTTAAAGAACATACGTAACATCCTGTATTTAAGTTCCCTTCTTTACATAAAATAACCCACACCTCAGGATTTCACATCTAAAGGATGAAAATCTCCAGAATGCAGTCAACACTCGGAAGATTTTTGTTGGGTTTTGAGCCTTTCATTGTAGGGGATAGTTCTAAACCAGACTCAGAGACTCGTACACCAGCAAATATTGAGCTCCTATGTCTTACGTATCAGGGAATGCAAACTTGAATTGAGGTAAATAGAGTTGCTTAGGCTGGAGCCTGCTGGAGATCTATAGTAGCTGACCTAAAATCTAGCAGTTGGAAGGCTGTCTAGTAGGAGAAAAATAAAAGATTTGTTTTCTGTAGACCAAAAGAATTAGTGCCAAATAAGTGAAGGTTATTTGGAAATGGATTGCAGCAATTATATAAATTTTTTTTTTAATTGAGACAGTGTCTTGCTCTGTTGCCTGGGCTAGAGTACAGTGGCGTCGTCATAGCTCCCAGCAACCTCAAACTCCTAAGTTCAAGCTATCCTTCTGCCTCAGCCTCTGGAGTAGCTGGAACTACAAGTGCACATCACCACGCCATGCTAATTTTTCTATTTTTAGTAGAGAGGGGGTCTCACTCTTGCTCAGGCTGGTCTCTCTTCACGCCATCCTCTTTTTTGGGCGTCTGAGAGTGTTAAGATTCCAAGTGTAAGCCTACATGCCTGGACCTCCCACAATTATGTAAAATTTTGACTTTTCCCCTTTTATCATTTGTTTTACTTGAGTATTTTACACATTTTAATGTAATCCTCATTTGGTCTAAAAACCATATAATCTTATTTTAGTTTTAACATTACAATAGTTCTTACCACTCCCTTGCAGCTGGAAATTTGGAATGTTTCTTTTTTATTCATAATGTAATAGTTCAGTGCTAAGTAGCCATTTACCAGTTGTCATTCCCCCCCCCCCTTTGAACTATACTGTTGAATGTGTTCACTAAATTTGTACTACTAGGTCAAAAGGGTATGATCGTTTTGTTACATTTGTTCTCTTTTGCCAATTTACCTTCTTAATGATTTGCATAAGTTAACTATTGTGTTTGTAATAGTCAAGAAAGGAAAACCTGAATTACTTGTATTGATTCTGATGATGACTGCGCTTATATTAGTTTGAATTTTCTGTAGATAGAGTATAATTGAAGAAGATTAGGAAGTAAGATACTGGATTTAGTGGCTAGAAGACTTTAGAAGTATGTTTTCTTTTCTTGAAGATCCTTACTGTCAACACATATTTAATTCTTGTTAAAGGCATTAAAGAAACTTAACAAAGTCCTTTTCCTATTAAAATCAATAATATTTAGTAACTTCCTCTTTAAAGTTGTTAAATATTTAACATGAGGACTGATTCTCAGAAATAATGGCAACTCTAAGTATCCTAATAGCACCTATTTAACTTAAGTCCCATTACAGTGTGTCTGCAATTTAGTTTTTATTGTTTGCTCATTTGTTCAGGAAACATGAACATATTTGTAATAACTACTTTATGAAAAAAGTGAGATGGTCTGTTCTGAATTGGATAAAACAGTTGCAGGGTCTATTTTGGAGTACTATGGAAGAAAAACTTCAATGGCCATTTCCCACTCAGTCCCCCCTTCAGAAAAGGTTGTAATAGTTAATGACATTTGGCTTTCTTGAATGAGCTACTTGTAGAATCCATAATGTAGACTTTTGTTGAAATAAAAACCTGGAGGATAACCTTTCAGCAATTAATTGTTTTAAAATATTTAGGAGACCAGAAAATATTTCCATTTTCCTCTATGAAAATGAGAGCAAAAAATGATAGTTCACATTATTGTTGCCTGTATTTCCTTCCCTATTTAGATCTAGCTGTTTTTTTAAAGCAATTGACTTTCTCATGATGACTCTGCACTCTTAGAAAACACGTGGAGGTTCTTAATTGCCATATGCTAGTTAAATATAGACAGTTCTTATCTGTGAGAACAACCTATCTGTCTTTGTTCATGTCACATTTTCTAGATTGACGCTTTCAAAATAAATTGGTGTTCTTCTGTCCTACATAGTTGGCCCTCTGTATCTGTGGATTCAGCCCACCACAGATGAAAAATGTAGTTAGGCCTAGGATGGTTGCATCTGTATTGAACATGTACATATTTTTTTTCTTATTATTCTCAAAGCACTATAACAGCTGTGTAGCATTTACAATGCATTAGGTACTATGAGCAATTAGAGATGATTTAAAGTATATAGTAGGATGCTCATAGGTTATTTACACATACTATGCTATTTTATATCAAGGGCTTGAGCATCCTCAGATTTTGATATCTGTGGAGGTCCTAGAATCAGTCCCCCTATAGGGGGGTGACCGTGTAGTATATTTTGATACTTTGACCTTTAAAAAAGCGTTCCCTATCATTGTGTAGACTTTTAAAATAGAAAGCAAAAATTTTCCCATTCAAAAGTCAGAAGACGGTTTATTTCCAGATTTACTAGCTAGCTATGAAATTTTGCCAACTTAAATTAGTTTACTTCTTTGAAACGTAAAGATGTTACTCTTAAAAACAAAGCAATGTCTTAGATTAATAATGTATTTCCTAGAGTAACACAAACATGCCAGAGCTGGCAGCTGTAAGGGCATTAGTTTTATTAATATTTATCCAAAAGGGGCCAATTTTGAACTCAGAATTTAAAAGTGGAACAAAGTAAAAAACATATCCACAAAAAGCCTTGTGCAAGCATTCTTTATAATAGCCCCCAAACTGGAAGCAACCCAAGTGCCTACCTACAGGAGACTAGATAAACAAATTATGGTCTATTCATAGAGTAGAATACTGGTCAGCAATGAAAAGGAACGGATTACTGGTTCACTAGATAAGTCTCAAAAACTTTATGTTGAGTGAAAACTTTGGTTAAAGAAATCAGTGGTGGGGCCAAGCAGGGTGGCTTACACCTGTAATCCCAGCTCTTTGGGAGGATTTCTTGAGGCCAGGAATTTGAGACCAGCTTGGGCAAGAGCCAGACCCCAGCTCTACCAAAAATTTTGAAAAATTAGTGGGATACGGTGGTATGCGCCTATAGTCCTAGCTACTTGGAAGGCTGAGGTGGAAGGATCATTTGAGCCAAGGAGTTCAAGATTACAGAGCCAGACCCTGTCTCTAAAAAGAAAAAAGAAATCAGTGGTGGGAGAATAGAGTAGAAAAGATAAGGAGAATACTTTCTGTGGTGATGGAAGTATTTTACATATTTTTATGAATATATTTTTAAACATTTTCAGTGGAGGCTACCTAAGCTACTAGTACCTAGTTCACAACTCAGAACTAGGTACTTAAGATCTGTTCATTTTATTGTATGTAAATTATTACCTAAATTTTTTAAAAAGGAAAGAAATGGAACAATGAGTTTTCTTAATAGGAAAGCATAATAAATCATTAAGTTCAAATGAAAGAGTTGTATTTATTAACATGTAAATGATAAAGGTTATTTCTGAAAGACATTTTACTTTATTAAACTTTGAAAATTTGGAAAAATCCATAGTTAGTCCAACTTATAAAAATTTTCTTCTTCCTAGTTAGATCAATTATATTTAATAGTCAGTGTAATTAAGGGTTATAATTAGCCTTTATGGAGAATAGTTTGGGTCTTGTTTAAACATTTTCTTCCAAATAGATATTTTCCACTTAAAGTTTTATAAGTCAGCAAATATTTATTGAGCACATACTATGGGCCAGGCAATGGCCTAGATACCGGGACATTGTTCGTAATAGTGAGTAGGAAAAAAATGTTTAAATTGATCACTGATTTTATTTTATTGGTCCTTTATTCCTGAACACAGTTTATGTTAGGTTTTTTTTTTTTTTTTTGAGACAGAGTCTCACTTTGTTGCCCAGGCTAGAATGAGTGCCGTGGCACCAGCCTAGCTCACAGCAACCTCAAACTCCTGGGCTCAAGCAATCCTCCTGCCTCAGCCTCCCGAGTAGCTGGGATACAGGCATGCGCCACCATGCCTGGCTAATTTTTTCTATATATATTAGTTGGCCAGTTAATTTCTTTCTATTTATAGTAGAGACGGGGTCTCGCTCTTGCTCAGGCTGGTTTTGAACTCCTGACCTTGAGCAATCCGCCTGCCTCGGCCTCCCAGAGTACTAGGATTACAAGCGTGAGCCACCACGCCCTGCCTATGTTAGGTTTTGAGTGGTGATAATAAAGGCATCCATTGAAAATATTTTACTTTCATCTTTTCTACAGTTGAGAAATAGAAATCATTTCTGTCCTAGCTGTAAATAATACATAAGAAAATATGTTATAAACTAACAGAATGAAGTTGCCAATATTATTTTTATGGTAGCATTATATGTAACCTTTTGCAAATTTGAAAAGGAAAAATTCTGTTCTATTTCCTTAGAATATGATTCCTCATTGAGATACGTGCGTGTATATGTACTCTAGAAAGTGTTTTTATTTTTTCTTTTTAGGTTTCCACTTGTGTGTGACAGAAAGTGTTTTTTTTTATATTGAGAGTATTTATTTATATATCTTGACCAGGAATAGGAGTCATAGCTAACCTATATCACTCTATGAATGGCTGAATCTTCCCCTTCTATTTCCCTAAGGAGATAGTTTCTTTTTAACAGTATCTAAACTTCAAGAAAATTTATATTAAAATTGGTTGCTCCTTAAGTTGCTTTTAAATGTTCTTTTCTGTCTGTTTTGTTTCTCTGATGGTGGATCTTTCTTTTTACCTTCTCAATCTAATTATTATTTATCTTAATAGTGGGACACAACAATCATTATGAATATTAGGAACCTGCTCAGTATTAATAGTAAAAGTGCGGTTTGATTTTTGTTTTATTGAGAAACAGGTGATTTTCTTCTTTAAATTAGAGACAGGAAATCTTCACTGACAGAGGAAGAAAGTTCATCAGAAGTGAAAAATTTTAATTAAGGAATAAAATTTAAGAAAGTTCAATCCTTTTACATTCAAGTGAGTAAACAAACTGCTGCCTAACTGGACACTTTTAAAAATGGTCCGAAAGTTGAGGACAGCCGGTTCCATCCGTGCGACTTAACTGTAGCACAAAATGTATCTTTCTTTAACCTCTAATATCTCAAACTGTCATCTTCTAATCCTGATGTGTCTCTTAAAACCCTTGATATTTCTCATAGAGGCTCCTTACCCTAAATGAAACAAAGCTATTCGTGAGGAAACCGTTTCCCCTGTAGCTCTCTGTGTGGAATCTTTTTTCTATCCCTCCTTGTCTCTCTGAGACAGAGGGAGCAGAGGAAGTTGGCATCTTACGGGCTCTGCACAGCTACCTCCACTCCAGAACCGTATCACCCTCATCCAAAGAAAGGTATGTCTTCCTTTAAAACTTCTGCCATCCATCA
The DNA here is from genome assembly GCA_008750895.1 of Mirza zaza. Lineage (NCBI taxonomy): Eukaryota > Metazoa > Chordata > Mammalia > Primates > Cheirogaleidae > Mirza > Mirza zaza. The sequence continues at coordinate 9,133 of VSMD01020036.1, read as the reverse complement.
GTATTACCGCCCCCCTTTTTCTGTTATCTGTTGACCTCTAGTGTTTCCTCTACTTCTTTTTCCCTTTCTCTTACAACACTGCACTGTCCTTTTCCTGCTTAAAGCTGCCCTTCTTCTTATATGCTTTTTTGGGTGATTTTTGTTTTTATTAGAGACCAGTATCTCCATTCATCCATATAATGAAACCAGAAACCTAGGAATCATGAAGGAGCTTCACTTCCTTTATTTATCTCATGTTTCACACCAATCAGTCACCAAAGCCTATTGATTTTACTACTTGAATTAGTGGTTCTTAAATTTCAAGCGGTGGGGATTGATTACAGCTCTAAGGTCCTAGTGAAAGGTATAAACTATCTCCTCAGGAAATGTAAGCACACACACATTATTCTAGGCAGTTTTAAGGAATCACAATAGAGACTATTTTTCACACTTCTCTGCTTATGGCCACTGCCTTAGTTTAAGCTCAATTTATTTTCATCAGGGCTATTTCAGTGGATTTCCAACAGGTTGTCTTGCCTTTTGTTCTCCTACCACAAGCCCTCTCTGCTCTTCTTTATGGCTCTCCTTTAACCCATCTTCCATCTGATACCAGAGTAATTTCATAAGTGAACAATTTTCTAGTTACATTAATATTCAAATATTTCAGTGGTTTCCTCTTATGCATAGGGTAAATTCTTAGCGACTTGTTGCTTATCAGAGCTTTTCACCATGTGACACCTGCTCACCTCCTCTTTCCTTATATTCTAGCAATACCATGGTGCTTTGTTTCCCAAACTTTTCATGTATGTCACGTCTCTGTGCCTTACCTATGCTGTTTCCTCTGTCTGGACTGCAGCTCCTTCTCTCATCTGCCTATGAACTCTGTACTCTCACCATATTTTAGACACCTGATTAAGTATCAAAATCTGTCAAGTTTTTGCTCATCTCAGCAAAGAGTTAATTACATCTACCTCTGTTTTTGCTTGTGTATGATTGCTCATACTACACAGTACTATAATCATTTTTTATAAATGTATATTCCTTACTAGATGGAAAGCTCCTTTGTGGTGGGGACTGTGTCTTATAATTTTTTTATCTTCAATAGCTGTCCCATCACCCGACGTGTAGTTTTGGAGAGTAGTACTGAAAAATTTTTCTTAAATATTTTAAGCAGTCATCCTATATTTTAACTTACCCTGTTATCATTCACAAGCTTTAAACAAAGGCACACAAGTCCAGACCTTATAGGAGTTATTTCAAATGTCAGTTAAATGGAGTACAAACTCAATTCAGCTAAAATTTATTGAAATCTTGGTTTTTGTAAGTCTCTCTTAAAGGGTAGAGTGTTAGGGATCTTTTTGTTCAGTGAGGGAGAAAGCTATTTACATAATTATAGCTTTAAGGCAGAGTGCCTTAATAGTTTCCTTTTGAAAAGTGTTCTATAGTTTTTACTGAGTGGTTTCCTATTTCATCTGTTGTTCCTAGCAATCTTACGAAGTTGGAAGATTGTATGCATATATTCTTCCCTGTGCCTTAAAAGTTGTACTCTCATGTCTTTGAACTCCTAGCTTTTCCTCATTCTTTAGGTCTCTGCTTAAAGGTCCTTTTTTTCGGAAACCTTCTCTGATCCGTCACCTAAAGTTGTAGCCACCCTCCTGCTCTAGTCCTAGGTTAGTCTCTTTCTCTCATATCATCCTGTTTATTTCCTTCGTAGCTCTTACTACAGTCTATGATCATCTTGTTTATTTGTTCCCTTGTTCATTGTCTGTCTCTTTCGAAATGTGTACCGTGTGAGAGCCTCTGTCCCTACTCAGTGCAGTGTCTGGAACATGGTGGGTTCTCAGTGAACATTGTTGTACAAATGAATGAATAATTGTTATTCCTGTTTTACAGACAAAAGAAACCTGACTCCAAGTATATGAAAATCTGGATTTATACCACAGATAAATTGTGAATTAGTTATTTATTGAGATCCTGCTCTATGCACGGCACTGTATTAAGCACTGGGTACATAGAGACAAGTAAGACAGCTGCTATACTTGCATTTAGCACAGTTTCTATGTAGTAGTTACTTAAATTTGATAGTTTTTATAGTAATTAATAATTGCATAGTAAAAAATTGAAAAATTGTTTAACAATAGGAAATTGATCAGATTTCCTCTTTCAGAAATGTTTAGTAAGCACTTAATGATAAAAATCAGAAAGGGGATTGACGGGAAAGGTACAAGAGCAAACTTTCTGGGATGATGGAAATAACTTTAGGTTTTAGGTGGTTTGTTTATAAGTCCATATAGTTTCAAAACTCATAAAACCAAACACTTAACACAAAGCTCAACAAACTGAACTGTAAATTATACCTCGATAAAGAGTAAATTAAGTAAATTGAGCCAGGCATTATTTCGGCACTGGCGACCTAGACAAAAAAGGTCCCTGCTCTTGTATATCTTATATTGTGATTAGGGGACTTGATAGGTGGATACAGCCATTAAAATTCATGCTTTAAAATGGTATTAAGGAATTGGGAAAATGATATAAAAAAACCTGATACACTATTAAGTGAAAAGGGTAGGATATGGACTGTATATATAATATAGTCTCTCTTTTTTTTTTTTTCTTTTTAAGAGACAGGGTCTTCCTTTATTGCCCAGGCTGGAGTGCAGTGGTGATTATAACTCACTGCAACCTTGAACTCCAGAGCTCAAGTGATCCTCCTTCCTCAACTTCCTGAGTAGCTGGGACTACGGGCATGTGCCACCATGCCTGGCTAATTTTTAAAAACTTTCTGTAGAGACGAGGTCTTGCTGTGTTGCTCAGGCTTATATATTTCTAGATTTTCCAAATTTTATATAATGTTATTTTTTATAATTCTAAAACAATAAAAATAAATTTATGCTGTGTTAAATATATTTATTTTATACATTATTTATAGTTAGGTAATATTTTCCTCTTCAAAGTATCTAAAATATCTGTAATGGCTAAACATATGTCAAACAAGTTAATAGGAAATAGCCTGTCTTAAAAGATTTTTAAAAATTTCTTCCTTGATTCTTCTGTATTTTATATTTCTTCACTAAAAATCAGCCTTAATTCACAGAAAGACAAATATTGCATGTTCTTACTGTCATGTGAGAGCTAAAAAAGTGGATCTCATGGAAGTAGAGAGTAGAATGGTAGTTAGAAGAGGCTGGGAAGGCTGGTAGTAGGAGAATGAAAAGAGGTTGCTCGGTGTGTACAAAAATATAGTTAGAAGGAATAATTTCTAGTGTTCAATAGCATAGTAGGGTGACTATATTTATCAATAATTTGTTGTGTATTTCAATAGTTAGAAGATTTGGAATGTTCTCAACACAAAGTAATGAAAAATGTTTGAGGTAATGGATATCCCATTACTCTGATTTGATCATTATACAGTATGCATGTATCAAAATATCTCATGTACCCCATAAATATATATAATTATGTATCAATAAAAAAAATCAGCCTTAATAAATATACTTAAAGCGACTTGAATTGAGCTTTATAGGCTATATGGCTTTCATTTATAAAGCTTTTCATTAGTTTAATTATAGTTGATCATCTTTAAAAAATAGATTGCACTAAGACTTTTATAAGTTATTACTTTGTTGGAGGAGGTAATAGTACCTCTCATTATTATATTTTTTTAGAGTAGTGTGAGTCTAAAGTTAAGGTTTTTATCTTTATATTTCTATTCATTTGTTTTGGTAATTTAACTTCTTGTGACTTTTTTAACATCGTAATGTATAGAATAAAAGTGTTACTCTAGATTGAACAAACATTGAATGACTATTATCTCAAGGTACATACTGGATACTGGGGCCAAATCAAGCTAAGACATTCGTTGTCTGATCTAGAAGATAAGCGTAGATACAAATTACAGAAAATAATGTTGGGGAGTAGGAAAGTGACTGACATTTGTGCTTATTCATTAACTCACTCGTTAAACATTTATGAGGCATCTACTTGTGCCAGGCAGAGTAGAACACAGCCCTGTTTCTTCACAGCCTTATGGAATAGACAGCTTTAGAAACAAGTAATTTTATAGTAGTGTGATAGCAGAAACATGAGGAAGGGGGCTTGGAAGCACAGGAGGAAGTGATTAAGTCTGCTTTGTGAAATTGAGGAAGACTTCAGGAAGAAGTAATATTCTACCGTAGCCTTTTGAAGGGTCCATACAAATTAGATAAACCAGAAGTAGAAAAAGCATTGCAGACAGAAGGAACTTCAAAGAACTCAGGATGGCTGCTCCTAGGCAAAAGCTTTGGCTGGCTTCAGGTATATGAGAAGGGGATGTTTGTAGGAGCTGAAGCTGGAAAGGAAGCCTTGCTGCGCTATGGAGATCATAATAGAGCCAGTGATCTATAGCAGCACTGTGCAGTAAACTTTGGGGTTATGGAAATGTTCTCTGTACTGTGGAATATAGCAGCCACTAACCACATGGCGCTCTATTGAGCCCCTGAAAGGTGACTAGTATGTCATAGGAATAGAATTTTGACTTTTACTTAATTTTTTTACATGTAAATAGCCACATGTGTGTATTAATCATGTTTTTTATTGTCTGTATTTTATGATTTGATATCTTTGGGGTCTTGCTGGCTGTGGAGAAACTACTCCTCCCAGGACTAGTTAATTTAATTTCTAGAGATACTAAACAACTTGCCTGTGAGCATGCCTTTATATTGCAAACCAACCAATCCAAAGCCCATAACCCCAACTAACTCCTTTACTTCCTCTATCTAACTCTTACCAAGCCAATATTCCTTCAGCTCTAAATCACCCCAGGGGTAAGGTACCCAGTAACTAGGGACCAGCCCTTTATTTAGCTCAGAGTCCACTGAAATTATTCAAGCTAGCCAACACTAAACTGTTTGCCTTTCCCTGCCTTGCCTTTTCCATGGTAACCACGATAAAGGCCTGTGCTCATGATTTTCTATCACCTCTTTCTTCCTCTTAACCAACCTGGTACTTCCCCATATGGCCCTGTGTTGCATGGTGTACCCCCTCCTCTTGAGAACTGTAAGGGAGAAACTCTCCTTTTGAGGCAGTTGTCTACAAGTCTATCATCCTGTCGTACCTGATTAAAAGAAAAGCTTGGTACATATCTAAACAATGGCTAGTGGCTCCCATATTAAATAGTACAGATCTATACTTAGCCCCCTCTCCCCTAAGAAACAGTTATATGTCATCTCCAGAACTTTAATTCATTCAAAGACTCTATATGAAGTGTCTGCACTTTGTTTATGAGAATATAACAGCCAACGTGACAGAAGGTCCTTACCCTTGCAGTTTCTTTTTACTCTGATGACTAAAAGATTACATCTCTAAAGATTTCTACCCAATAACATTGTCAAGTTGGTTTGGCAAAATATTTTTTCAAAGAAGTTACTACTACTTCCTCACCAATCTCCATAATCTCTTAATAAAAATTACCATTTATTGTGTATCTTCTCTGTGTCAGGCACTCTTTATAGGTGCTATATATGTGGGATATAAATAGATTGTTTCATTTATATCTCCTTGCACAGTGGTGTATCAAAAATAATTTCATTTTGAAAGAGTTAATATTAACACTTTCTTCCAGTAGTTAAATAGTAAGAACAATAATCTCACAAGAGTAGTTTTACCAAGAGAGTGACAGATTTAATTTTAGATCTGTGGATTTGATTCATGATAATTGACAGCAGGCTTTGGATTTAGACTGTCCTAGACTAAATCCGCACATATAAAATGGGAATAGTAATGATACCTACTTAGTACAGTTGTACTCATAGCATAGTCTAAGAGTACATATTCATTTAGTAGACGATGCTACAACTGTACTATCTCATTTAACACTGTTAGCTCAAGCAACTGTATTTGGTAGGTATCAATATTATTCCCATTTTACATTTATTTTTAACATTTATTAGCATTCTTTGGCACATTCCTGTTTTTCTCTTTTTCTTAACTAAGCTCTTTCTACATAGTGCCTAGCAAGGTATTAGGTATATGACTCAGTGAAAGAAGTAAAATGATAACTCTTTAAGAACAAAAAGATTCCCTACAGAGCCCAACAGAGGCAGGGCACTAGCAGATGTTTGGTAAATGTTGAAATGTTTATCTTGGTTTCCTGGAGTATTTGTCTCCATGAGCATAGAGACCATTTCATGGATATCACTTAAATTCTCTGTCCTCTTAAGACAGACTGAGACCACAAAAGGCTTTTAATGAATGATTATGGAATGAGATATATCTTAACATTAGAACGTTAAGTATGTGAAGGTTTCAATTTGTTCTTTAAAATAGTAGCTTTTACACAACATTTCCGTGTTTTTTAAGAACAGTTGCCAAAAAATGTAAATCAAAGCATTGAAGATGAGTTCTGTCTGAAATTATAAATCATTGCTAAAAATTTTACAGATACTCTGTTGGATGAATCTGACATGTTAAGGAGAAAAGAGTGAGAATGTTGTCTAAACCTGTGCTATACATCATACCTTACAGTTTGTTTATTATTATGGTGATCATAATTCCTGAAATGTAGACAAACACAAATAGACTTGTTGTGGATAATAAGATAGGATATTTGAAATTTCTGAAAATTTAGGTTTCTAGTTTCACAAGTCTCAAATTAGCCCATAGATAAGGTGGTCTTAGGTGGAGCTTCATTGTGTTATTTATTCATAGCTTTACAGATAAGTTAAAAAAGGAATTAATGTGAGAAGTAATAGATAAATAAACTCAAGGATGAAACCAGACATGCTGTTGTAAGTTCTTTTACAGGAGCACTGCAGATTCTAACAAATCTGTTCATGTTTAGTTTCAGAATGGCTTCGGCTACTACCTTTCCTTGGTGTACTTGCACTACTGGGCTACCTTGCAGTCCGTCCATTCCTCCCGAAGAAAAAACAACAAAAGGATAGCTTGATTAATCTTAAAATACAAAAGGAAAATCCAAAAGTGGTGAATGAAATAAACATTGAAGATCTGTGTCTTACTAAAGCAGCTTATTGTAGGTGTTGGCGTTCTAAGACGGTAAGATATCTGTTTACACATATACTAAAATTTTGTAGTTGTTAGAATTGTGCTTTTTAAATCTCTAGTTTCGAGGTTCTATGAGATGAGAGAAAAATCTCTCATAGTAGTTGGTATTGGAAGTCTGTATTCCTAAATTAAAGTTTGCATTTCATGATTGACACTATTTGTGTTAGAGAAGTTAGAGCAGCAAGGAAGGGTAGAAATCTCATGCTTTCACAGTGCTCGGCATTTGTCTAGAGTACCGTGTATTTTAAAATACACTTATTGGCCAGGTGCAGTGGCTCATGCATGTAATCCTAGCACTCTTGGAGGCTGAGGTGGGCAGATTGCTTGAGCTCAGGAGTTGGAGACCAACCTGAGCAAGAGTGAGACCCCATCTCTGCTAAAAATAGAAAAATTAGCTGGGTGTCCTGGTGTGCACCTATAGTCCCTGGTGCTCAGGAGGCTGAGGCAGGAGGATCCCTTGAGCCCAGAAGTTTGAGGTTGCAGTGAGCTACAAGGATGCCACTACACTCTACTCAGGATGACAGAGTGAGACTCTGTCAAATAAATAAATAAATCATACATACATACATTACACTTATTTTTTGACAGAGGATATAAGGTTTAGTGGAAGGAGCCTGGAATAAGAATAGTGTTCAAATCTGATGTCTGTCACTTTCAGTATGACTTTGGTTGGTCAAGTTACTTAATTTTTAATCTCTGATCTTCATGGTTTTGTTTTGTTTTGGGGATAGGGTGGCACCCTGTCACCCTGGCTAGAGTGCAGTGGTGTCATCCATAACTCACCTCAACCTCAAACTCCTCAAATACCTCAGCCTCCCAAAGTGCTAGGATTAGAGGCGTGAGCCACCACACCTGGCCTATTAGAGGTTTTAAGTACAGTATTATTCATCACAGCATCCTTTGTAGCAAAATTTTAGAAACCAAATGTGTGATAATAAGGGAAAATTATAATACAAATGATGGGACATTAGGAAGCCATTACAAATCATGTTTTTAAAGAATAATGACATGAGACCCTGATATAGCACAAGAAAAGCATATTATAATATTCTAATTTTGTTTTTAAAAAATGCATCTGGTAAATGCATAGGAAAAAAAATACCAGAATACTAATTATTGTTACCTATATTTGGATTATGAATGAATTTTTAAAAATATATTTTAATTTTTTTCAAAAATTTTATACATGAGTTTTATAGTAGAAACAATTATAAAATATTAATAATTTATTTTGAATTTAAATTCCTTTCTTTTTAAATTTGAATAAGTTAAGAGATAAGCCTGAATTTAGAGCTCCACAAAAGACCAAGAGTTTATTTTGATTCCCTTTTAAACCTATTTTAGTCACTCAAAAGTTTTTATTTAAAATCTAACTCAAATAATGAAGTAACTATTTAAACTGTTAAAATTTTGCTGTGGTATGAGAATATGGTTGGGTTAGATGTAGAATACATATTACTCAGTAAAGCTATCTGAAGAATTTATTTTTAGCAAGTGATATGCTTTCTTTATGACAGCGTTTCACAAATATTTATACTTAACCATATTTTTAACATAATACTTGTAAACATTTTTCTTTTAGTTTCCTGCCTGTGATGGTTCACATAACAAACACAATGAATTGACAGGAGATAATGTGGGTCCCCTAATACTGAAGAAGAAAGAAGTATAGTAACGAATTAGGGTTGAATTCTATTGTATAAAATCTTATAACAATATTTTCTCATTCTTTGTGTATAGAAAATTTTGAAATGGTCGTCTTAATTATAACTACCTGTTGAGAAATTATTTCTGTCCGTTTATCTACTTGCTACACTACTGTTTATATTTGATACTTTATATGTTCAAACACTTACATAGAAATTAAATTGTCAAGCCTCTTATTCTGACTTCAAAGAATTAATGTATCTTCCAACAATAAAATCAACATTCCTGATTTTAATTGAGAAAAATCTAAATTTTGGCAGTGTGTCCAAAGCTGTTTTTTTGAATATCATTATTTTCAACAGAATCTATATTCTGAAATTTTCCCTCCATGCTGTTAAATATATTGTTTTTTCATATCTCTTTTGTTTTGATAGTTTGGAGTATTTATTTTTCCTTTCGGCCTTCT
>VSMD01020033.1:0-36330 GCA_008750895.1 Mirza zaza | reverse complement strand
TGTACTAGTTATAAAATGTAATGGCTGGCCGGGCGCGGTGGCTCAAGCCTGTAATCCTAGCTCTCTGGGAGGCCGAGGTGGGCGGATCCTTTGAGCTCAGGAGTTCGAGACCAGCCTGAGCAAGAGCGAGACCCCATCTCTACTATAAATAGAAAGAAATTAATTGGCCAACTAATATATATAGAAAAAATTAGCCGGGCATGGTGGCGCATGCCTGTAGTCCCAGCTACTTGGGAGGCTGAGGCAGCAGGATTGCTTGAGCCCAGGAGTTTGAGGTTGCTGTGAGCTAGGCTGACGCCACGGCACTCACTCTAGCCTGGGCAATAAAGTGAGACTGTCTCAAAAAAAAAAAAAATGTAATGGCTGTAGACTTCACATGCTTTTAAGCTTAATCTGCGTTATTAACCTTTTATCCATCATTGTAATGGATTTATAGTTAGAAATTGATAAATAACTTGATCTTTGATATGCAGCATTTACAGACTTCTGTGGTGTAAGTACTCTTACCATGACTGATTTCAGTCAGAGCGACAGTCTGCACGCAGGGTAGGAAGAGATGTGCAGTAGCACACCATCATGTCGTCCAGTAGAAATACAACACATGTGCAGAACCGCCAGACCACAGATTATGAGATATAGTCAAACCATTACCTCTCTGTTAAAATAAGTTAATTATAAGCTTATATAATTTAATGTTTAGTAGTGGCTATGTTTAACAGCCAGCTCTCCAAACTGGGGTGGGCCAACTCTTGCCAGCTCTCCAGACTGGGGTGGGCCAACTCTAGGGCACCACCGTCGGGCCAGCTAGCTTCTGACAATTCTGAATTCTATTGCTGACACATCAATTCCTGCTTGGCCTTTACTCAGATGGGTTAAGCACTGGTGTCTGTGTTGACTTCTTTATGCAGGTGAAGGTTGGGAACCATACTGCAGAAGGCGCGGGCACCAATAAGAAGGTGGCCAAACGCAATGCAGCCGAGAACATGCTGGAGATCCTTGGTTTCAAAGTCCCGCAGGCACAGCCCACCAAACCAGCACTCAAGTCAGAGGAGAAGGTGACTGCTTGGGGCTCTCATTGCAAGATGGTCTTCTCCCTTCACCTGAGGGAGCTCTGGCACCTCCAGGGGCAAGCTTCAGGGCAAGGCTTCATCCTCCTGACAGTAAAGTAGCCATGCCAAGCAGCGTCTTACCCATTTGGACCATTATAGTGTGCTCAGAAGGGACTTGCATGTCCAGTGGCTTCAGGCATGGCTCTAGGTTAAGTTATTAATGTTATATTTGTAGTCTGGGGATGTTTCGTTGATGGCGGCTTGCTCCATTTGTAGGATGATGGATTATTGGGCTTGAAATTGATGTGTGTGTTTCTGTCATTTGCACTCTTGAAATGACGCCTGCAGGAAAGATCCACAAGCCTTAGGCTTTATTAATTGTGGAGCAGGTTTTGGTTTTTCTGGGACATACGAGATGGTGTGATACTAGAGTCAGGTAAAATCCATAGTTAGGTTTGGCATTTTCCTTATGTGACATGAACACCTGATGAAAACAATCCTGTTGAAAAATTCACTTGCGCACTGAGTGAAAATGAGAATTCAGCAAAATCTGTGGATGACTTTCTTTCTTGTCACTGAGTGGTCCCGTTGGGATAAACTTGAGACTGATTCATTCATGTCTGCCGGTTGTGCTGACAGTGAGAAACAACATCAGCCCTGGCGTCAGCATGGATCCTCAACTTGGCTTTGGGTTCTTCATTCCAAAATCTTGTAGAGGATTCATCAGCATCACATTGTTACTTCTCAGAAAGGAGACCTTGTGCTTGACAAAATTCTTATCTGGTAACATTTTCCCTGTGTTACTTTGGAAATATTCTTGATTTATGTTTAGCTTCAGTCTAAAAGCTTCTTCCCCATGTTGGTGGCTTTACGAATCTAGCATGTCTGCTCCTTCTGGTTCAGCGTTTCCCTATCTCCCCTTGAGTGCAGAGCACAGGCTCGTCATGCACAGGTTAACTCATGTCAGATGCTTTTCATGCATGGGCTGTGCCAGGATGGTATACACACACCAGCAGTCAGGTGTTCCGCTGATTGCCTCAGTTGATGCTGGTTGGAGTTTATGGAGTTTCAGTTAGCAGGAACTAATTTTTTAATGATTTGATTTATGCTCATGGTTTTTTTTTTTTTTTTTTTTTTCAGACACCAGTAAAGAAACCAGGGGATGGAAGAAAAGTAACCTTTTTTGAACCTGGCTCTGGGGATGAAAATGGAACTAGTAAGTGTGATCTTAACATTGTCTTAATCTGCATGTGACTGGGATTTGCATGGTTCCCGATAACAGTAGGACCCAGTCAGTGAATCCCAACATGCAGAGTGTTTGCATCTGCGTCACTGTCCATGTTGCTGCTGCCACACATGCCCAAAAGAGGGCCAGTAGGTGGTTGGCACAAAGTTATGATGTCTTTGCAGGCAGTGGACGTGGCTTCATGTTTATCTGCATGTGTGCCCTCCCCAGGTAATAAAGAGGATGAGTTCAGGATGCCTTATCTCAGCCATCAGCAGCTGCCTGCTGGAATTCTTCCCATGGTGCCTGAGGTCGCCCAGGCTGTAGGAGTCAGTCAAGGACATCACACCAAAGATTTCGCCAGGGTAGCGCCAAATCCTGCCAAGGCCACGGTAACTGCCATGATAGCCCGAGAATTGTTGTATGGGGGCACCTCGCCCACAGCTGAGACCATTTTAAAGAATAACATCTCTTCAGGCCACGTACCCCATGGACCTCTCACAAGACCCTCTGAGCAACTGGACTACCTTTCCAGAGTCCAGGGATTCCAGGTAACTATTAGGCCTGAGCTGTGAGGGCTGTACATCAGTATAGTCGTACTTGGGCTCCTCGCAGAAAGTGAGCTTTGGACCTTGTTTTTCAAATTCTTTGAATAGGGGGATGGGTGGGGGAATGGTGGTGGAAGGGTGGCCTTGGTGAGAGAAGGGAAGCATAGAAAGTATCACAAGCATAGATAGTAAGAGAAAATCCTTGTCCTTTGGTAATGAAATTTTAAAATCCAAGACAACTCTAAAATCAAAGCCTCTAACCACTAGTAGTGGTTGTAAATTTAGATTCCAAAGAGAACAGATGTTGACGCTTTCTGCCTAGTAGAAGGACATGGCTGTTTCCAGCCCAGGGGTTCTGAGTAGACATCTAGGTTCCTGGAAGATTCTTGGCTGGGGTGCCTCAGTAGCGCCCCCCCCTGGCAGGGCAGGTTAATGCGGGCCCAGTCAGACTGGGCCGGGTGTGTTCTCCTTGCTTTCCTGGCCTGGAGCTGCAGCCCTCCACCCTGCTCATGGTTACTTGCCCCTGCCCTGGCTTCAGTTCTTTTTTCCTCCTTAGGTTGAATACAAAGACTTCCCCAAAAACAACAAGAACGAATTTGTATCTCTTATCAATTGCTCCTCTCAGCCGCCTCTGATCAGCCATGGTATCGGCAAGGATGTGGAGTCCTGCCACGATATGGTACGTCCTCCCTCAGGCTGAGGGGTCAGTTAGTTGAATTGTGTGGTTATGTGGACTCTTCCCGTGTTCAACTTGTTACTGACCTTATAGGAAGGTAGGCGGATTCTCCCATAGACTTTGAGAATTGTTGATTGATAGTCTATATTCCTAAAGATTTTTTGTCTTAGTTGATTGGATCAGTCTCTCACTTTGTTGATAGGAACTCATCAGCCTTAGTCCGCCCTGCCTGTCCCTTTCCCATGCTGGCCTGAGGGGTGACTGGGATCCACCCAGAGGCTGTATTCACTTCATTTCCCACCAGAATAAGGAATTGTAGGTCCACATTCTGGCAGCTGTAGAAAGCCCCTTTCTTTGGTATTCTGTTCAGGATGAAATTATTATTGTAAGAGATCTATGGTATATTCAGTTGATGAAATATAATGCATCCATCAAATTAATGTCTCTGTGGATGATGCAAAAGAAGGAAAATATGACAGTTCTTTGTTGAAAGTGGGATATAAAATTTGTATAGTCCGGTTACCACAAGGTTAAAAACATTAGAAGTAAATATAAGTGATTCAATGGATTAAGTTATTTTTTTAAATTTGTATTTTAAATTAAAAATTTAACCATTTTAGTAAGTGGGACCAGAGTTTAAAAAGTTGCTACCCGTTTATTGGGCAACAGGAACTCTTCCCTGCCTGTCTAGTATATCATGCTGTGCCAAGCAGTGCCTGTCGTTTTGACTTTTCTTTCCTTCCCCACTAGGCTGCTCTGAACATTTTAAAGTTGCTGTCTGACTTGGACCAAGCAAATACAGAGATGCCAAGAACAGGAAACGGACCAGCGTCTGTGTGAGTGCGCTGCTGCGGCTCCTCCACGTTAAATTCTGTTTGCTGACCCTGTGGGGCAACAATTGCCTGAGTCACTTTCTGGCCCTTGTCCCTGAAAGGTTTCTGCGTTCTCTAGGCAGAGAGCTCCACTTTTTTTTTTAATTTAATTTGAATAGCTCATACATTCACATGGTTCAAAACTCTGAATTAGGTTGGGCACGCCTGTAATCCCAGCTCTCTGGGAGGCCAAGGCGGGCGGATTAATCAAGGTCAGGAGTTTGAAACCAGCCTGAGCAAGAGCGAGACCCCGTCTCTACCATAAATAGAAAGAAATTAACTGGCCAACTAATATATATAGAAAAAATCAGCCGGGCATGGTGGCACATGCCTGTAGTCCCAGCTACTCGGGAGGCTGAGGCAGCAGGATTGCTTGAGCCCAGGAGTTTGAGGTTGCTGTGAGCTAGGCTGACGCCACGGCACTCACTCTAGCCTGGGCAACAAAGTGAGATTCTGTCTCAAAAACAAACAAAAAACTCCAAATTACTTTACAAGGTGCAGTGACAAATCTTGCCCTCTCACAGTCCCCTCCCATTTTTATTAGTTTCTTGTATATCTTTTCTGTATATATTTTAAGTATAAATACAGACATATTTCTTTCCTCCTTTTCTTCCTTCTTGCCCCCCCAAGATAACATGAACCATCTTTCTTGCTTTTTTTACTTAATACTGTATTCTGGGCAAATCTTACTTTAATCCAGTTATCATAAACTAGAGCCTGTACTGCTGGACTTGATGTTTGCTAATTTCATTACATTTATAATTTTCTCACATTTCAAAACTGTTGTCATTTTCATTTTTCTTCCCTAAAGGTGTGGGAGGTGCTGAACCTTTTCTGGCCAGGAACCATTATAAAATCCCAACATATATACTGAAAATACTGAAACTGCTTTGAAAATTTGGAATTTCTGATACCTCCAGTGGGCCAAGAGACACAGTGGGTAAAGAACGAGGGCAGCGGTGGTGAAGATGGAAAACACGAGGCGGCAGCCATGCTGGGCTGGACCATGCTGGGGTTTATTGTGGCGGCTGCTCGATGAGCAAGTGGTTGCACACAGGAGCAGCTGCACTAGGAAACCAGCACATCCACGCCCCAGGCACCCCAGTGCTTGGTCTTATTTTATTTTGCTGTGTGAAAGAAGCAACAGAAAACAGAAAGCATGACCCGTTCTCAAACTGGCTCACTTATACTTTGGGACAAGCCCTGGACAGCCACACCGGAGACAGGCCTTAGATTGGCCTCAGAGCTAAAAGCACCAGAGAAAAATCAAATGCTTCTTACTCAGTGTAACCTAACTTTTCTAGCGTGCTATGGTCCCACCACCTCCTGTAGTACCCACACCGAAACCACTGCTTTCTCTTCCAGCAGTGATATATATTCTCAGTTTCATTATTTTCTTTTGATTGATATGACACTATATAAAACTTTTCATTTGAGAGTTTCTCAATTGTATCTAGTTATATAGCACAGTTTGGAAACTTGTCTGAGACTGGCTTTATCAGTAATCTAACCGGCAAAGATCATATCCATGTGTATGTGGTTGTACATTTTATTTTATTGGACTAACCCCGGACCACTTCAGTGATGCAAATTGTGTGCCCTCTGGTTTAGCTGAAACAGTCCTGGACTTCTCAGAACCTTGATGAAGTCTCCCATAGTTGTATAAATCGGATAATTTAGGAATTTTAAAATTTAGGTGATCATTTGATTCCTTTTCTATTTTATTTTTGTTAATACAACAGGACTTAAATGAACTTTGATCTTTGTCTTAAAGATTATGAAAATTGTGTCTATACATATGGCTCTTGAGGACATAACTTTCACTACACTACAGGATATGATCTCCGTGTAGTCCATATAAAACCTGCAGATTGATTTTCCTTGAGTGCTTGATACTGTTAATTACATCTCCATGTAGGGCTGAAAAGAATGACTTATGTTTCTCTATACAGCTGTGTTGCTTTGATGTTGTGTTGCTGTACACAGAAATGTGTGCACTGAGGTTCTGCATATGGTCCAGATGAAAAGCCTGGTAGCCTTGCGAGTTAAGTATGCTTCCATTCATTGTTTACGCTGGAATTTTGCTCCCCATGGAATGTAAGTAAAAGACTTAGTGTTTGTCACCAATAAATGATAATACTAAATTTTTTTGTTAATTTATTCTCAAATGCCACTACTGCTACATTGGTTCCTTCCCAACTTGGCCCCTACCCTTTTTTATTTTTAAGAAAATTTGTAATGCTTGTGAGTCCGTCTGGGCAAAAATCTTAAGATCTGAAATAACTTTATATCAAACTATTGATCAATAAACAACTACTAATGAAGTATTTGGTCCTGTTGAGCAGTAACTGAAAAAATAAGGGAAGCCTGGCAAGCAGGTCAGCACAAGGAGCATTGCTGCTTGTGAGGGGAGTATGGGCACCCAAACCTGACATTGCTACCCAAAGAAGTGACCCTGAAGAGCTGAGAGACTGTGTAATACTTCCCTTAGGGGCTCTAATGTCTTATGGAAACTGAGGAGGCTGTGTCTAGTCTGCCCGAAGGGCAAACTGGTTGGTTTTTGTTTTTTAATTTTACAAGAACTGGAAGATCATGAAGTGGTTTTTTCACTATAAAGCTAGTCTATGGATTGGACTATCTAAATAACCAAAACTGATCAGAAAGTTACGGAAAATGCTAAAGGTGAAAGGGAATTCACCATTTCGAGCATGAAAGCAGGAAAAAAAGATGTCCTTGTGTCTTAAATAAAAAGGGCTGGGCATGGTGGCTCATGCCTATAATCCCAGCAGTTTGAAACCAGTCTGAGCTACGTAGCGAGACTTTGTCTCCACAAAAATTAGGAACATTAGTTGGGAGTTGGTGGTACATGCCTGTAAGTCCCAGGTACTTAGGCCCAGAAGTTTGAGGTTGTAGTGAGCTACAATGATGTTACTGCACTCTAGTCCTGGCAACACAGTGAAACTTGGTCTCAAAAATAAAGAGGAACCACAGATAAAGCACAGAAAACTGGTAATTCATGGAATAAAATGCCATCTTCTTGGAGAATGTGAAAGTGAAGACAGAACAGGGAACCAAAAATTTAGAGAGGTGGAGGGTAGGGAGAGACCTTCACCAGCACTAGATTCAAGAGACAGTGACCATGATGATGAGGTAAGAGTTAAGATTTAGAGATAAAGAAAATATAAAATGCTGTTACACATGCTCCTCAACTTACAATGGGGTTATGTCCTGATTAACCCACAAGCTGAAATATTGAAAATGCATTTAATATACCTAATGCCTAGCCTGGCCTACCTTACCTGTACCCAGAATGCTTACATTAATTTGCAGTTGGGCCAAATCATCTCATGTAATTAATTGAATAATACTATACTGAAAGTGAAAAATGGAACGGTTATATGGGACTTGAAGTTTGATTTCTACTGCATGAGTATCATTTTCACATCTTTGTAAAGTCAAGTAATTGTAAGCCAAACCACTTTAAGCCTGGAAACCATACTTAGCAGGGAACAAGTCGTAGTGTAAGCTAAATCCTCATTTTTTTATAGCAGGGAGTTAACAGATGTCTTCAGGGTAATCAAGACACCTGTTATCAAGAAAATGAATTTAATGGTGAAGAATTAAGGGAACCCATACAACAGAGGTTCCCAACCTTCTTGGAACCAGGGGCCAGTTTCATGGAAGACAATTTTTCCACAGACTGGGGGCATGGGGCTCAAGATAGTGATGTGCAGCCCATTTCCTAAGAGGCTAAGGACTGGTACTGGGCCTGTGGCTAGGGGGTTGAGGACCGCTACTCTAGAAGAACTAAAGGTAGCACTAGTTGAAAGTGGTGCCCCCAACAATGAAAGCTGCCGTAGGGCAGACACTTGTTGCAGTTATAAATCCAATTTACTGTAAAAATTTCACCACATGCATGTGATAGTTTGATTAAATGTCAAACTGATTATGCTTCACAAGTAAAGAAATGAAATACCATTTTTTTTGCTGGGCATGGTAGCTCACACCTATAATCCTAGCACTCTGGGAGGCCGGAGAACTGCTTGCAGTCAGGAGTTCCAGACCTGCCTGAGCAAGAGTGACTCCCCCATCTCTACTAAAAATAGAAAAATAAGGTGCGCATGGTGGCATGCACCTGCAGTCCCAACTACTTGGGAGGCTAAACTAGGATGGTTTGAGCCCAGGAGTTTGAGGTGGTTGTGAGCTGATGCCACAGCACTCTAACCTGGGCAACAGAGTGAGACTCATTTTCACCCATACCATAGAAATGGCAAGAAAAGAAATAATGCCCAGTATGGGTAGAGGTGTCCTATATAAAGGGACGCAACCTTTGCATAAGGTAATTGGCCCACTAGATTCCTTTAGGAAATAGAGATACAAAGGTTGACACACAGATGTCCTCTCTAGAGTTGTCTACAAAATAAGAATGTGCAAGATGTCTAACAATGTTTATATTCTGTATTATAATTTGGTAATGATATATCCAAAGGATAAGTCGTACATATCTGATGTTTACCAAGTAAATGCTATCTCAAAATCATAAAAGTGTATATACAGAATGATCTAAACTTTTGGGGGAAAAAAGAAAACTAATCAAAATGTTTAAAGTAGGTAAGAATATGAACGACTTTTTTTTTTTTTTTTGAGACAGAGTTTCACTTTATTGCCCAGGCTAGAGTGAGTGCCGTGGCGTCAGCCTAGCTCACAGCAACCTCAAACTCCTGGGCTCAAGCAATCCTGCTGCCTCAGCCTCCCAAGTAGCTGGGACTACAGGCATGTGCCACCATGCCCGGCTAATTTTTTCTATATATATTTTAGTTGGCCAATTAATTTCTTTCTATTTATAGTAGAGATGGGGTCTCGCTCTTGCTCAGGCTGGTCTCGAACTCCTGAGCTCAAAGGATCCGCCCACCTCGGCCTCCCAGAGAGCTAGGATTACAGGCTTGAGCCACCGCGCCCGGCCTATCAATGACTTTTAATTTTTAAATATTTTTCTGTATTTTCAAAGTTCCCCATAAAGAAAATACATTTAAAATAAAAAATAAATTACGTTTAAAGACATGATCAAGTACCATGGAAAATCAGTGGACCCAATAAGAAGCTCTGTTGAGAAACTTTGCAATGACATATCGCCTGTTTGTAAAAATGCCCTGGGGGGTGTGGGATTTGCCTGGGCCAGCGCTGTGACACACTGGGGCAGTGTTTGGCACTGCTCAATAACAAACACTGTCTCCCAGCCAGGCCCCCTCCCCCAACTTAAATAAACTTCTAGCAGCTTTTATTTATTTACTTTGTATGGGTTCTCTGCTTAAGTCTTCTACGTGTATTATCTCATTATTCTTAAAACTATCCTGAAGATGAATATTATGATACTCAATTTTCAGAGGAGGAAATAAAAGTAGAGAGGTCAAGTCATTTGCAAATGGTCACAATTAGTGGCAGAGCCGTAGCTGAAACCCGGCTCTTCATACTGGACAAAGAATGGACACTGAGCTAGTCACTACCACTCATCAAAAGAAAAAAAACTAATTTCATCAACTTCAGTCTACCATGTCTTAACAAAATCTTCAAAAGCCAGATATAAAAACTGTCCAGGATGATGGAATAAGCAGCTTTAATAGAAAGCATTTTTAAAAATTAACTTGAGAATATTATCAACGAATTGTGCCAGAGCAAAAGTGAAAGCACAGGTCTTCCTGTTCAGTAACTATTTTAAAAGGCACACGTGCTTGGCATTTACAAAGACAATCTACTAAATCTTTTGAACTGAAGAAGGAAAACATTCAGAATATTAGTCCTGATTGTGAGATGCTGAATCAAGCATCGTCTCGAACAGTATCTGCTGTGCATTACTTTAAATGTTCACCAGCGGCTTCACCAAGAGCAAAGCCAATACTTGAGCATGTTTAAGCACAAACATACAGAAACCATCAGCACCAATTCCCTGCTTTCCATTCCAGAATTTTCACCTACAAACTGTAGCTCTTAAAAACAGGTTCCGAAAGTATCTCAATATCCTTCTGCCAATGACCACTTACACCAAAGCAATAACGTAAAATTTAACATTTCTATTGTGTCAAAACCAACGAAAACAAAACTTAGATGGTGTAAATACACTTAATAATATAGTGTTTTAACACAAAAACAAATGTAAGAAAAAGCATTTGAGCTGTGTGCCTGAGATTTAAACAAAAAAGGACTTGAATAACTTCTGTGAGAAATCGCTTAACCTGGGCAGGAAGAGATTCCAGTTTACATGACACAACAAACAATTCGAGCTTAAGTAAACTAATTCTTCATTTCCTAAAAACGAATGCTACAGAACTCCATAGGCCAGGAGGGAGCCAATGCAGCCTTTGCTGGGATACACCCACTGCTGTGGCTCCTCTTGGACCTCAAGGTTCTAAGGTGCCATGGTTTGGAAAGTTCCAAGTAACCTCTGATCTGCAGGGAAGAAAGACATTGTGAAAGAGATCAAACATCTGTACTCTCAACAGTCCTGTGAAGCCAGGCAGAGCATTTCTCTCACAGAGGGAACCACTTATCCAAAACTGCCATCTAGGAACTGCTTATAGAATGTTCTAGTAGATGAGCCCCAAATCTGTATGCATGTCCCCCTTTCCCTTGTAAAGATGTAAAGAGAAAGAAAGAAAGACTAATCTGAGTTTAAATGATTTAGAAATTAGGATTTTTATGGAGTCCAGGAGGGGACAAGGGAGAAATTTAAAGCAATTCTTCATTTTAATAGTATATCAGAAAGCACCGAAAACCTGTCCTTCAGATTTTCTTAGATACATATTTTAGGGTTTTTATTGCTGATTACAGATTTAAAACTATGAAATGTGCACTGCTTCGCAAATTACACAAGTAATTTTTTACTTATTCACATTTCCAGTAAAAGCTTAAAGAAACAGACAAAAAATACAAAGGTCAAGAGAAGTATGAATGGCAACAGCTTTAAAACAGAAGGATTTAGTGACAGAAGTCTCCACAGCCAGTGACCATCAAAAATTTAAAATTATTCAAACCGTGCAAATGCTTGACTCAAATCAATGTCATACACTGAACTATTAATACTTGGCCCTTGAAGTTACAAACCAGAAAAGTAACCCACTTATGTTTATGATCACACAAACCACCTAATTTGCTCAAGGTTCAGCTTAAAGCAACATTTAATATCCTTTACAAGATGGAATTTGTGAAAAGTTCAAAAGGAAAACTTGCTGTTTTAATCCAGCTGTTCTCAGAAGTCTACATGATTTCCTGGGAAACCATCTGGGCATAGCCAATTAGAGAAACGCAGTTCAAAGCAGCGTCACACTGGCTGCCTGAAGGTACCCTTGGAGATACTGGAGCGCTTCTGCATTGAGGCTGGTGCTCACCATTGATGGAACCTACAAGAGAAGGGAAACACCTGGCTGTTGGAGATCCTAATGCAACAACACAAACCCCATCTTCTATGGGACAGTTGCCACAACTCTGGGAGGAGCAGCCTCATCACTGTCCAAGGGATTCCCAAGAAACTTAACTGCCTTTATTCCTTTTAAGATAAGGCAGGTCTGGGTAGGCCTGGTGGCTCATGCCTGTAATCCTAACACTCTGGGAGGCCAAGGTGGGAGGACTGCTTGAGGCCAGGAGAGTTAGAGACCCTATCTCTATAAAAAAATAGAAAAACTAGCTGAGCACAGTAGCCCAAGTACACCTGTGGTCCCAGCTACTTGGGAGGCTGTGGTAGGAGAATCACTTGAGCTCAGGAGATTGAGGTTGCAGTGAGCTTTGATGATGCCACTGTACTCTATAGGGGGGCAATGAAGTGATAACCCGTCTCCCAAAACAAGGGGGGGATCTAAAAATGTAGATGCATAAGGAATTATTGTTGTTAGTTGTGACAGTGGTATTACAGTTAGGTTAAAAAAAGTCCTTATTGTTTAGTGATGGACAATGAAGTACTTATATGTGAAATAACATATCTAAGGGCTTGCTCAGTACAAAGGATAAACAGGAGAAACAAATGAAACAAAACTGGCAAAATAGTGGTAATTATTAAAGCTGGGTACATGAGGGTTGACTATGCTGTTTCTATGTATGTTTGAAATTGTCCATAAAAAACAATTAAAAATATAAATTTTATCAGGTAATGTATGACTATGTAAAAGGTGCTGGCTGAATATAACTATACAGCCATTTATTAGACTTACATACACCTTTTACAGAATTATATATTTCAGAGTATGCTGCAGTTAAAAAAAAACCAAAAAAAACCCCCAATAGGTTGGGCGTGGCAGCTCACAACTGTAATCCTAGCACTTTGGGAGCCCAAGGGGGGAGGACTGCTTGAACCCAGAAGATTGAGACCAGCCTGTAGTACCAGTTATTTGAGAGGCTGAGGTAGAAGGATCACTTGAGTCCAGGAATTTGAGGCTGTAATGAGCTGTGATTGCACCACTGCATCCCAGCCTAGGCAATAGAGTGAGACCCTCTCTAAAACCAAACCAATAAATGCTACCACATTTTAATAACAGAAGGATCATACCAATCTGGAAAATAAATATGCTTCTATTTGAAGTGATTTTTCCCTTATATCCTTACTCCCAAAATTCATTCACTTAAAATATACTTCTAGTACAAAATAAAAGAAAAAAAAAGGGCTCACTGTTTTAATTAAAGAAAATAAATTTTGTCTATAACTCAGCAGGAAGTCGTTTAATTATGCTGACCAATGAAAGAAAGCAGGCACCAGAACACCTACTATCCTCTTGCCTTCCCAGTAAAGTCTCCATTGATCACAGAGTTCTTTGATAACGACACTTACCCTTCCTGGACAGGCAGTAGACAATTTGTGAAGTGACTGTGCCAGGTGAATTTTGGGGTTGTTCACCATTTGACCTACAGGATCATGCTCTTTTTTCCCAGCAAATGCCAACTGTGAGAAGGCAGTCTGGTACCCTGGTGTATCTTCTATGTCAATAAAATGCTCTTCATCAGGAATGGTATCATCTTCAGGTAACTCAAAAAGGCCAATAAGAGACTGTAATAAAGGAGTCCTGCATTGGAAGAAAGCAAGAGACATAAGATCAAGAAAATAGTTTCAGCTGGGCAGGGTGGCTCATGCATGTAGTCTCAGCTTCTCAGGAGACTGAGGTGGGAGAACTGCTTGACACCAAGAGTTCAAGATCAGCCTGGGCAACATTGCGAGACCCTGTCTGTAGAAAAATTTAAAAATTAGCCAGGCATGGTGGTGTGTACCTATAGTCCCAGCTAATGAGGAAGCTGAGGAAGGAGGATTACTTGAGGCCAGGAGGAGTTCGTGGTGATAGAATGAGACCCTGTCTCTTAACAAAAAAAAAAAAAGAGAGAGAATACTTTGAAGATTTAAGCAAAAGCCCCAAATCCTCAGGGAAATAAAATTATAGACTCACAGTCTGAAGAGACCTTATGCCTATCCAGAAACTGTTCATCAATTCTTTTGGCTACAGCACCTTAAACTTGTCTTTCAGAAACTACTCTATCTCAAACTGCCTGTGTGACCCAAGACAAACCAAGGAGATTTAATACTAGGAATACTATCAGAAAATATAAACCTCCAGTTGTCAGATCACTTTTTGAAAGAGGCTGTCTGACTGGAACCAAAATAAGGAAAGTGAGGCTCTCCAGACACTGAGTAGGAGGTGCATGGCAGATCTTCCCTGGCCTCCCCTCAAAGACTTATGCCAGTTTAGTTGGGCTTCTGTCATAAAACAGAGATCACCCAGATCAGACTCTTAAAAGGATCTGTGAATCCCCCCTAAAAAGTTAAGAACCTGGAAATAAGATCTTTGTAGGCCTAGACAGATCCTTAAGTCCTATCTTGGACCTGACAGTTGCTAGTGGAGAAGCCAAGATCAGAACCTAATTCTTTTGGCCCCCAAGAGAATAAGCTTAATTGGTTCTGCAGTTGTAAGGGAAGGAAGCTATAATTTTTAAAAACATTAGAATGGAATACTTACCATAGCTTGGTATACTCAGTATCCATCATTGGGGGACATTCCGTTAATAATTTGGTTATGCCAACTGCACAGATCTTTTTCTCTACATTTCCAGATACTTTCTGAATTTCAGGAATAATGATTTTTTCCAAAACCATTCCAAACATTCTATTAATCAAAGCAAGAGATCCAGTCAATATTAAATTAGACTACCACTATAAACAGTGAAATATTTAAATGTTATTTATATTCATCAACTCTTTAGGAATATAAAAATTTACTAAATAAAAAGATTGCTGTTGGCCAGGCACAGTGGCTCACTCCTATAATCCTAGAACTCTGGGAGGCTGAGGAGAGGAGATCCCTTGAACTCAGGAGCAAGACCTAGTCTCTATTAAAAATCGAAAAATCAGCCGGGCATGGTGGTGCGCACCTGTAGTCCTAGCTACTCAGGAGGCTTAGGGTTAGGCAGGAGAATTCCTTGAGCCCAGTAGTTTGAGGTTGCTGTGAGCTAGGTTGATGCCATGGCACTCTAGCCTGGGTAACAGAGCAAGACTCTTGTCTCAAAAACAAACAAAAAAAAGGCTGCTGTTTTTGGTCAGCTTAAGAGACCTAGAGATGTAAATGAGAAAAAACCCCAATAAATCTCTACCCTGTGGCCGACTGCCATCATCTTTGGTGAATAAACACCTCTCATATTATTGTAAACCTATGCTGAAATAGAATGTTTACAGCTCTTTTTGGTCTTATATGCATTTTTAAAAAGTTACTCAAGAAATCCTTGAAAAATTAGAAATTAGGAAACAGAGATAAGCAAGAGCATGAAGGCGAAGAATCACTTATCATCCTACCATCCAGCAACAACTAGTTTTAAAATTTTTGGATAATAAACTTCCCAACTTTCTTTGCTTATGTATCTGTAAGTATATAAATGTTAATGGCTGTTTAAAAAAATGATTTGGCCAATCATTTTGTGTTGTTGCAAACATCCTAGAAGTCTTTCTCAATTAGAAATGATGCAAAATCCTCAGTTTGTGTTTCAATAAATAAATTCTTTGAAGTGAAAACAGTAGATCAAAGACTATAGCTATTTTAATGCCCTGGATGGATAAAGAGTACCTATGTTTTGCTCTCTAGAAAGATAATGCCAATTTAGGCCCCCACCTGCAATGCATAAAACTGATTTCCTCACAATCCTGTATTGCCAGAAATCATATTTTTTGGTTTACTTTTCAGGTTAATTCACTTTTTAGTCAATCTAGAATTTTTCAGAAATAATTCAGATACAGAGATCTAACTTTCCCAAAATAATCTTTTTGCCCTAGAGTTGTATTCTATTGTCATTTCTTTATAACCCTTCCATTTCCTTGCAGATGGGAAATACCTACTAATTACACTCTTTGTATACATACATATCAGGTAAGCTAGAACAAATTTTTACTTGGTCTCAAACATTTGTTATTTTAAAAATCATGCTGTTGGCTTTAATAAAGGCAGGCTCCTGGAGTTCCACACCATCTAACATAAGAACACTGGCTGTGGAAGTGCCAGAGGGTGGAGTAACTTTGAGGATTAGGAAAATGATTACGGGACTTTTTTCTTTATAACCCACCACCTAAGAATATTTTCAAAATGACAAGATACTATCTGTGCACCAAGAACCACAAAATTATCTATGAGACAGAAACACTGGTTTACACTAAAAAAGGCCAAATCATTTTCTTCATTTGAAACATAAAATGTAATAATAAAAACTTACTTTGGTTGTATACCATCAAATATTTCTTGTAATGCTAGCGCACCGTATTTTATGCAATACAAATTAATAAAGACTAAGAAACCTGTGGAAAGAAGATGCAGAATGTTAATACAGAGGAGACAGTGCACTAAACTGATAATTTAGTGGCAGTCTGGCAAATATGACGTGTGCATAATCATTAAAACCCAATGACCAACTCTGGCATCAATACTTGCCTTCTAATACAATTTACCATATAAAATTTTTGTCTTTATAGTACAGACCTTTACATGCAGTCTGTTCTCTGATTTCTATTTCTTTATAGTATCATTTCTATTGAAAAATGTTTTGGTATCTAATATAAAGCAACCTTTGAAACACAATACAATTGAAACTAATTAAATGTTTGGAGAGCACAAACAACTTAAAATATTTTCAATATAAAGTTTAAAACTGATAAAAGGTTTATTGCAACCAGAAAGTATAATTTGTTTTAGCTAGTTTCCTTCATTATTTCTGTAGAACACCCAAATGATTTTTACTTACTCTTGATAAACTTTGTTGTTTTGGAATTCTGAAGTCTTTGGAATAGTAGAATGAAGATTTGTTTCCTATATTGGTCAACCGATTCACTAAAGAAGTGAAAAAAGCAACAATATAAATTCAGCATTTTTCTGAGTACTCAACAAATTTTTTGATGAAATGTACAATGAGATTATAGTCATACTCACGGAGGCATATGCTCTATTATACTGTTGAGAAGATAAAAACCTTGGTGGTCATTTGCTTTAGATGCAATCAGCTTTTGAAAGACACCTAGCAACCCAGGCTATAAGAAATTACATTAAACAATAAGCAGTTAACACAGAGGACAGGATTAATTATTCTAGAAGTTAAACAGGAGATATATATCTTGAAAAGGAGTTCATGTTATAAGAATCTATCTTTTTCTCGTAAGTTTTTACTTCTGAAACATAGGGGGAAAAACCCACCACAGTAAGTCATTAAAGTTCTCAAAATCAACTTGTTTGACCCCTTTAAAAAACATTTCCACTTAAAGGATATCTAATTTTTTTGAGACAGAGTCTTGCTCTGTTGTCTGGGCTACAGTACAATGGCATCATCATAGCTCACAGCAACCTCAAACTCCTGGGGCTCAAGCGATCTTCCTGCCTCAGCCTCTAGAGCAGCTGGGACTACAGGCTTGTGCCAAGATGCCTGGCTAATTTTCTCTGTTTTCAGTAGAGATGGGCTCTCACTCTTACTCAGGGTGGTCTAGAACTTCTGACCTCAAGTGATCCTCCAGCCTGGGCCTCCCAGAGTGTTAGGATTACAGTGGAAGCTACCACACCTGGCCAAGATTACCTAATTCTAATAACACATACCTTAACATTTTCTAATTATTTCCCTTGTTATTAAATTATTTTAAATATTTTTTCCTTTTTCTTCTCCCACCCCTTCTTGTAAATAAATTTTTTAAACCTGCCATCCCTAGTTTTTCCAAGCTACTTTAGCAAATTATAGTTATATCGAAAGAAATCTGACTCACAATTTTGTCAGCTGCAGCACTTGCTATTGTATTTGAACCACGTTCTAAGAATGCCTGGAGAAGCCTCACTAGAGCAGGAATATTTCCTGTTCTTTCCCAAAGCACTGGCTGAAGAAGATGAGGAAATAAGGCCATATAGGAAGACGGGATATCATTTTTGTGTGTTTCCAGAAGCAAAGACATCACTTGAAAGACATATGGAATAAATTCTGTTGATAAAAGTAAAAACAGAGCTGTCAGCTTCAGAAGGGAATGGCTCTGAGATAAAAGGCACATCTCTCTTAGGCAGGTTGCATTTTATAAGCACCTTAATTTCATCCCATTATGAAAGAAAATGATTTCCTCTAACCTACCTTGTACATCGTTTTGTAAAATTTCAGTAAATGCCAAAAACAAAGCCTCCTCAAAATTTACAACAGCAGCAGGGTTAGCTTTGCAAGTTATTCTTATGGATAAACATATTGCTTCAAACATGTAGTGATTAAAATGAGGTTTGCTTGGGTTCTGAAATTAAAAAAAAAAAAAACCCTAATTACTCAAACAATCCAAGTGACTATCATCTAAACCAAAACATATCTAACCTTTCTAAAACACCTTTAAAATAGATGCCACCTATTTTTTAAAAACATTAAGAAAAAAATACCAATTACACTAAACTAGTGCTTGTTTATTTAGATTTTCTTAAATGGCCAAAAGTCTTATAGCCCAATGTAGTCCAACACTGTTACTCAAAACTCAGGTGAAAAATGATCACTCTGTTCTCTAAAGTCCCTCCAATACTTCCTATGAATTTATCTTGTTTTCATAGATAGGAATACCATCTAAAAAGGAATTCTGTCTGCCTTAAACTGATTTTCTAAGACTTAATATTGATATTTAAATAGGAATCAAAGTATCTAAAATTTCTGATTAAAGAGTAAAATTTATTTTGAAAAATGAAACGAAGAAAGAAGACACACAAAGGATTGTAATCATCATATTTTAAGTCCAAATAGCCTCTTTTTTTTCTTTAAGAGACAGGGTCTTGCTCCATCACCCAGGGTGGAGTGCAGTGGCATGAACATAGCTCACTTACAACAACCTACAACTTCCAGGCTCAAGTGATCCCCCTGCCTCAACCTCCAGAGTAGCCATAGCCAGGACTACAGGCGCGCGCGCGTGCGTGTGCGTGTGTGTGTAGACGTGGGGTCTCACTGTGTTTCCCAGGCTGGTCTTGAACTCCTGAGCTCAAATGATCCTCCTGCCTCGGCCTCCCAAGTGCTGGGATTAAAGGCATTGAACCACTGTACTGGGCCTAAATAGCCTCTTTTATACTCATTTAGTGCAAAGCCTACTTTCCTTCATCTAAGATAATTCTGGATCATCTGCACTTTCTTAATTTTCTACAATGAACATGCTGCCTTTTGTAATAAGAATAAAAACACATTAAAGCTTCTGAGCCTACACTTAAAGGTGACTGCTGTTTATATCTTCAATCTAACTTGAACCCACACTTTTAGCATAGAACATTAACTTTGGTTAATGGTCAGAAAGAATTCATTGACCTTCTCCAAAGCCTCACCCAGTGCCAGAGCTCAGAGGCCCAGTTTAAAGCAAATTAAAAGGCAAACCCACTTTCAAAATTGGCTCTGTTACCTTACTGACAGCTAATAGTTTCTGTGTGAGCTGAGTGATTAGAGTAGCGATGTAGGGGATTATGGCTTCTTGTAGGAGGGAAAAACTTCTCATGATTGCTGTAAAATATAAAAAGCAAAAGCAGAGTTCAGTTAAACTTCAGCAAAAAACAGTAATTAGGGGGTAAAAACACCTAGTAATTCATCAACTAAAATTTTAAGACACTTAAGACAACCCTGATAGCTCTCTCCGTTTAAAAATAATCTAAATTTTCTTTCATTTTAAAATTAGGACAGGAGTTAGCAACAAAATTTAGCTTGGAAATATTGAGTATTTCTAGAAGGCCCAAAGCTTAAAAAAAAAAAAAAAAAAAACAGAGTGAATAAAGAGGCAAACAAAGAGGAGGAAGAAACAGTGAATTGACAGGAACAGAGCAGCCGTGTGTGAAAAAGAATAGTTTAGGGTCTCTTTCACTTAGAAACCAGTGGCAGAAAATGGAAACATGATCTTAGCCTATAGGAAACTGAAACAGAAGGCCACCTACCCATCTCCTTCAAAAAGAGAGATTAGGAGCCTAAGAAAATTCTAAATAGACACATAAAGCCAGAGTCCATACTGCAAAAATACTGCTCGTTAATAGATGCCTAAAAATATATAGAATGGAAGACAAATGTATTTGTAAGCTAAAATGTATGATAGCTCTTTTCCCACAATATTTCTAAAATACATGTTCACTAAGCAGAGTATCTACCATATGCTAGGTATAATAGATAGAAAATTATCTACTCTTGCCTCCTAAACTTTGCACATGATGTTTCTTTCACCTTAGCCAAAGACTAATTCACCCTTCAACAAACTGCTACCTATCCTTCACATCTCAGTTTAGACATCACTTCCTAGAGAAAGCCATTCCCTGCCCTGGGTTAAGAGGGTTAGAGGATGGATTAGCGCCCTTCACGTCTGAGCTGCCACAGAATCCTTTTGTTCACTCATACAACTGTATTTATCGACCAAGTATTATATACTGTGTACTCTTAAATATCCTAGGAACACATTAATGAAGACCACTGACCAGTCAGCTGCTCTTACAGAAGTCAACATTAAGCAACAGTAAGTACATATCATTGTTGGGAGAATTAGTATTGAAAACATACACAAATACACATCTAGATACACACACACACACACACACACACACACATATCTCTCAGAATTCCTGACCCAGGTTGGAATGATCAGGGAGTTTATCTGAAAAGAGTTTCTCATGACCCAGACACTGTGCTAGGCTTCTGGGATACAACAGTGGAAAAAGACTGAGAGTGTCCCAAAGCTAGAGCCAGCACCAGGACACCCTCTAATGCAGCACCCAGCAGATGGTTACAGCTGCCTATGTCCTTGCTTGGCAGGATGTATAAAGACATGTTCTGTGTGGAGTCTACCATGTGTACCCATGTTTCACCAAGACCTTCCTGAGCAGATAGTCAATAAAGTTGCATGGTCTGACCTCTGCCCTAAAGAAATTCGATCTCACAAAGGAAAAAGGGTTATTACTACGTTTTCTATAACAAGGGGTTCTATATCAAATTAAGAAAAATCTTTCTGAAAACAGTTAATAGTAAACAAAATAATACTTTTCATTTTTAAAAATATCTAAACCTACCTATTTCTTGGCAAATATCAGCTGGTTCATAGACTACACAACCTGAAGTATAACTCAGAATGCTTACCCTTGTAATCTGAAATTAGACACTTAAGTCTGTATACCAGGGAAACGGCCTACCTTTCATAATATATTCATTTTCTGAAGAGCCAGGAAGTGTGAGAGCTTTGAAAAGGTTTGTTAGCAGAATCTCAACAAACGGTGCGATTTCTGCAGCTGTAAAGCTATAGATGAAAAAACAGCTTTCAGTCACTACCAACTCTGGAGCTTAGTCACTGTGGACTCCCTTGGCAACTACTAAACCACACTTCTCAGCACAAAATTGAGCCATCTCCCACCACTAACAATTGATAGCTTAGGAAAACAATTTTGTACATATGCTCCTAAGAAGGCAAATCTGGGACCACACACAAGTGAACCAGAAAAAAATGCAGGTAAACTCAACATCTAAAGTTGCAACAGTCATACCTGGTTCATATCTATCACCATCAAGAACAGAACTTAGAGTCTCAAGGGTTCCAGTCATCTATTTTTCTTAGAGGTGTAGCAGATACAGAACTGCTCACTGCATGAATTCTGGGCCTGAAGACAGGTACTGCGCCTTGACTCACCTCAAAGGACGTTGTTTCAACCCTTAATTGGCCACTGAGAATATCTGTCTTTCAAGTTCTTGATGAAGTAAAGAACCTAGAACTGTTTTCCATCTCTTACCCAAAGCTCAGTTTCAAGAAATAACACTGTTGAAGAATGGCCTGAAAGACACGCAGACCATCCATTCCTCTCCATCCTCAGATCAGGCCAGAGGAGCTACTTTCTTGGCCCCTAGAGAATTACTTTCACTAAGCTGTGTTATATCTCAGAACTAAGTGAGATTACAAAAACAGCCACATGAAAATAACTGTTACATGATTTTGCTGGGAACACTGCTACTACACAGTATTCCCTTAATGAAGACTCACTGTTTTAATCTCATGAATATTGTGAAAATTTTAATTCCCCAAGTCTCCCATTTGTCTAAGATTCTAGGAGAGTCCAAATAAAATGTGAAGTTTAATATACAGGATCCTTTGACATACATTTCTATTTATTAAAAGTATGTCAGTTACTTTCCTTTGATCTAATTTATTCAATATTTAATTTTATTATCATAGTTTATCAATTTTGGTAAATCCTTTTGGAATGAGATGGTATATTTGAATAAAAAGTATATACTTGTTTTCCTAACAACTAATGAAATTATGAAAACACTCAGAGATATCTTTGATCCATATAGTACAGTCCCCACCCCTAGCTAAGAAAGTATAAACTGCTCAGACTCAAATACTTACAGAGTGGCGTTGTTAGGCCCTCTCATAGTAAAGAGCCTTTCGAGAGCATGTGCTGCATAAGTGTGAACAACAATACTTTCTGCTTGAAGATGATTAATCAAGAGAGGAATAGAGACTATAAGATGCTCTTTTGGTACCTGAAAAATATAATAATATACATGCTCTAAATCCAATAATGCCACATTGCAATAAAAGACAACTGTAAGAGAAGGGCTTGCTGATTTTAAAATGTTTGCTTTCTTCAGCTCTAATATAATGAACAAAGAGTGTTGTCAAAGAAAAACTTCTACTCCTACCTACCTTCTACCTTGAACCACATAATGGTTCAATTTTCATTCATTTTTCCAATTCTTTTTCTGAGCACAAAACTACGAGAGTAAAATCTTGCAGATAAAAGATCATACCATAAAGTAGTATCATGGAGAAGCAGATAAGATTTTATGACTCTTACAAGCTATCCTTTTTCACTAACAGACATTTCTTATAAAGTCATTTAACCTCTTTGTGCCTCATTTTCTGTCCTCCTTCCCCCTAAAATGGGACAAAAATAAGAATGATTTTCATTAAAAACGTCTAAAAGGCTGGGTGTGGTGTTCATGCCTGTAATCCCAACACTTTGGGAGCTGGAGGCAAGAAGATCATGTGAGGCCAGGAATTTGAGATCAGCTTAAGTAACACAGCAAGACCCCATTCTATACAAAAAGAAAAATAATTAGCTGGGTGTGGTGGCACGTATACATAGTCCTAACTACTTGAGAGGCTGAGGAGGGAGGACAGTTTAAGCCTAGGAGTTTGAGGTTGCAGTGAGCTATCATTTCACCACTGCACTCCAGCCTGGGTGCCAGAGCAAGACCCTATCTCTAAAAAAAGAAAACAAACACCCTCTAAATTTGGAACACCAATTAGTCTTTAAAATAGAAATGCCTGGCTAGGCTGCATAGTAACATTGGTAAATACCTGCCCAAAGACATCAAAATTATAAATCAAGAAATTAAAGAATCATCCATAGTGGCATATTCTTATAATGGAAAACTATACAGCTAATAAAAATGAACTATAACTTCATCTAATAAAATAACTCTCAAAATGATGTTAAGCACAAAAAAAGCATGATGTACATATTTATATCTATATTATGATGGTACTAGTACAAACAGAAATTTAAAACCTACAGATTACTACAGAATTTTTGTAAAAACATATGCATGTAATGAAAGCATAATAAAACACTTACATGAGTATAAAGCACACTGAATTCATAACAGTAATAACTTCTTGGGAGAAAGGGAGTGGGCAGGAAGCACCAGGTATCTCCAGTGT
This sequence comes from Mirza zaza, assembly GCA_008750895.1. Lineage (NCBI taxonomy): Eukaryota > Metazoa > Chordata > Mammalia > Primates > Cheirogaleidae > Mirza > Mirza zaza. Next base: position 12,786 of record VSMD01020033.1, on the reverse strand, counting down.
ATATGTATGTATGTATGTTTAAGTTAATATGGCTTGGAGTTAAGATTTGTGAGGTTTATTTTAGTATTCATTATATTCTCTTTTCTTCTTTTTTTGAGACAAGGTCTCACTATATTGACCAGGCTTCTCAGGAACTCCTCAGCTTGGGCAATCCTTCTGCCTCAACCTCCCCCACAGCTGGGAGTATAAGAGCATGCCAACATGCCCAGCTGATTTTTATTTTTCATTTTTTGAGAGAAGGGGGTGTTTTCTTACTTCTGTGTTTAAAACATTTGGTAAGATGGCAGCATTGTTATTGGGCAGAGGTGTCAAAGGAATAAGAGCCATCAAAACTGAATGTGTGTTTACCCTCTAAGCTAGCAATCCTATTTTTAAGAATATATCCCAAGATTATAATGGCAAAAATGTGGAGTAACATATATATAAGGCTATTAAAGGCAATATTATTTAAAACAGTGAAAGACAGAAAACACCCAAAATATCTATGGGGAACAGTTGTCTAAACCACGGAATAGCCACATAATGGAATACTGTGTGGCTATAAAATAAAAATGAGGACAATCTGTACATACCACTATGGAATTATATCCAAGATTTATTAAGTGAAAAAAGCAAGCTACAGTAAAGACAAACATATAGACCAATGACAGAATAGAGAGCGCCCAGAAATAAACCCTGGCATATATAGTCCAATGATTTTTGACAAGGGTGCAAGACTATCCAGTAGGGAAAGGACAGTCCTTTAAACAAAGGATGCTGAGAAAACTGGATGTGCAGATGCAAATTAAGAGTTGGACCTCTTAGCTAACACCATATACAAAAATTGGCTCAAAATGAATCAAAGACCCAGAGGATAAGACCTAAAATTATAAAACTATAGGAAAAAAACATGGCAAAAGCTTTGCAATATTGGATTTAGTAATGATTTCTTGCCTAAGACATCAATTTTCTGTTGCATAGCCAACAGAAGAAGAAAAAGACAAATTAAACTTCATGAAAATTTAAAAATTTTGTTTATCAATAAAAAGACAAGCCATAAATCCTAGCACTCTGGGAGGCCGAGGCGGGCGGATTGCTCAAGGTCAGGAGTTCAAAACCAGCCTGAGCGAGACCCCGTCTCTACTATAAAAATAGGAAGAAATTAATTGGCCTATATATATATATAAATAAATAAATATATAAATAAAAAAATTAGCCGGGCATGGTGGCGCATGCCTGTAGTCCCAGCTACTCGGGAGGCTGAGGCAGGAGGATTGCTTGATCCCAGGAGTTTGAGGTTGCTGTGAGCTAGGCTGATACCACAGCACTCACTCTAGCCTGGGCAACAAAGCAAGACTCTGTCTCAAAAAAAAAAAAAAAAAAAAAAAGACAAGCCATAGAATGGAAGAAAACATTTATAAATCATATATCTGATAAGATATTGATATCTACAATATACACAGAAATTCTAAACTCAACACAAAAAAAAATAACCAATTCAAAAATGGGCAAGACTTGAATAGACATTTCTCCAAAGAAAATACATAAATGCCCAATAAGTACATGCAAAGATGCTTAACATTACTAATCATCTGAAATATGCAAATCCAAACTATGAGACCTGACACCTACTAAGACGGCTACTGTGAGAAAAAAAAAAAAGGCATTGGTGAGGATGTAGAGAAACCAGAACCCCTGTGCACTATTGGTGGTAAAGTAAAATGATATAGTTGCTGTGATAAACATTAATGGCAGCTCCTCAAAAAATGAAAAATAGAATGACCATATGATGCAACAATTCCACTTCTAAGTGTATACTCAAAAGAATTGAAAGCAGAGTCTCACGGAGATTTGCCGAGCCATATACACAGCATTATCACAATAGCTAAAATGTGGAAGCAAACCCAAATGTCTATCCAAAGATGAATGGATAAGCAAAATGTGATAAAGACAAACAACGGACTGCTGTTCAGTCCTAAAAAGGAAGGAAATTCCGACATATGCAACAATGTGGATGAACCTTGAGGACAATATTCTGTGTGAAATAAGCCAGTCATAAAAAGATGAATACTGTATGATTCCACTTACAAGAGATACTCAGAGAATAATCAAAATCACAACAACACAAAGTTGAATGGTGGTTGCCAGGGGCTGGGCAGAAAAGGAGTAAGGAATTATTGTTTAATTGAGCATGTAGTTTTTACAAGATGAAAAGAGTTCTAGAGATGGTGGTGATGGTTGTACAATGTTATGAATATATTTAACGCTAATGAGCACTACACTTTAAAATGCTTATGATGGTAAACTTTTTATGTATTTTACCATAATTTCTTTAGAATGGGGGGAAAAAAGCAAGGTTCAAAACTATACAGTATGCTCTCTTCTGCATAGAAGGGGAAAATATAAATACAGAATAGTTATTAGTTCTATGGACAAAAATAAGTAATAAAAAAATAAACCAAAACTCAATTATAAAAATCCAGGGAGAGAGAGCAAGTAGGGAGGAAGGGATAGCAATGAAAACCAGACCTTTCTGGATGTACCTTGGCTTTCTTACTGTCTGACTCTGGAGGCATGTAAAACAATTTCTCTTATGCAACCCCAAGCCAAAATCCCTACAAACAAATGAAGCTGTTTATCAAAGTAGGGACAAAAATGCACAGAGAATAATTTCATGGTACTTTAAGCGCGGTATTTTTTGACTACATGTACCTAGTTGTATAATATCCTAAGGATATAAACACCACAAAGAAATCAAACTGCTTTATTCTGAAGTTTGAGTAAAAAAAAAAAAAAAAAAAAAATCAAACTGCATTCAATAGTCTTTAGTAAGAATATAAGCATTGTGATTTTGAAACTATTTACATACATCTTAGGACAAAGCAAATAAGTAATTATAGATAACAATTATAACATAAAGAAATAAAATAAAACCCTTATAATATTAAATTTGAATTGGGAACTATTTTTATTTCCTTCTAAATCTTATGTAAGTCCTGGTTCTTCCTTATGCGAAAAAGCCTAAACCAACAAGAACTCATTAAGAACATCCCTAGTACCCAGATGATAGTCTTAAATAACATTTCACACCTTTGAGAGGTCACCATTTCAGGTGTAAGACAGGAATTGTACAAGATGAACCTGGAACATCTTGTCAGGTGTTAAGAGGAGGGAAGCTAAAAAGGCTACCAAGTTTATGTCACGAGGACACAGGAACCTAAAGAGCCTATTGTCCAAAGATGAAAAACTAAACATCAAAAAACTCTCAAAACATCAAAAAAACTCTCAATTGTCCTCTGGAGGTTGCTAAAGCACTAACTCATTACTCTGAAAATTGATAAAGGTGGAAAGACCCCCACAGATATTTACCCTGTTTTTCCTGTATAAACCGGTAATAAATGATCTAGGAGACAGTAGTGTTGGTTGCACAACATAATGAATATACGAAAAAGCACCAAAGCACACACTTTAAAATGGTGAATTTTATGAGAAGTATATCTCGATTTAAAAAACACTGATCATAGAAAGTTGTTTTTTTGAGACAGTCTCGCTATGTCGCCCTGAGGTAGAGTGCAATGGCGTGATCATAGCTCACTGTGACCTTCAACTCCTGGGCTCAAGCGCTCCTCCTGTCTCAACCTCCAGAGTAGCTGGGACTGCAGGTGTGCACCACCATATCCGGCTGATTTTTTCTACTTTTGGTAGAGACAGGGTGGGTCTCACTCTTGTTTGGGCTGGTCTCAAACTCCAACCTCAAGTGATCCTCTCTGCCTCAGCCTCCCAGAGTGCTAGGCTTACAGGCGTGAATCACGGCGCCCAGCCTGGAGAGTTCTTCTTAGTGATATTAAGGGTGACCAGTGGATTCGATTAAGCAGAACTCTCCACTAATCACTTTTTTTTTTTTTTTTGAGACAGAGTTTCACTTTGTTGCCCAGGCTAGAGTGAGTGCCATGGCGTCAGCCTAGCTCACAGCGACCTCAATCTCCTGGGCTCAAGGGATCCTCCTGCCTCAGCCTCCCGAGTAGCTGGGAATACAGGCATGTGCCACCATGCCCGGCTAATTTTTTGTATATATATTTTTAGTTGGTCAATTAATTTCTTTCTATTTTTAGTAGAGATGGGGTCTCGCTCTTGCTCAGGCTGGTTTCGAACTCCTGCCCTCAAGCGCTCCTCCCGCCTCGGCCTCCCAGAGTGCTAGGATTACAGGTGTGAGCCACAGTGCCCAGCCTCCACTAATCACTCTTAATATCACTAAGAGTGGACAACCAGACATTGTGTATGTCTTGATGAAATGAAACAACTATGATGCTTTCCTGCCCTCCTCCAAACAATCTAAATCTAATCAAGCCTCCAGATCTACTAATACAGAAATACAGGGACAAGATAAATTATAGGTGATTCTTGAACAACATGGGTTTCAACTGCACTGGTCCACTTGTACATTTTTTCCCCAAACCAAATGGGAACAGAAAACAGTATTCATGGGATGTGAAATCTACAAATATGAAGGACTGACTTTTTGTCTATGTGGTTTCTGTAGGGCCCACTTTTGGGAATTGAGAATGCATGGATTTTGGTATATGCAGGTGTCCTCAAACCATCCCCTCATATAATGAGGGAAGACTGTACACCATGAGGATGCAATCAGGCTAAAGTAGAATGTGAGAAACTCTCCAAGAGAAATGACTGGTTTCTCTGACAACAGACAGAAGAAAGGGGAAAGGAGGACCTCCTTGTTGTAAATTAAGAGACTTGAAACATAATCAATAATAAGCCTTATATGGACATTGCTTAGATTCCATTTTTTAATAATACTATTATAAAAAGAAACTTTTAAGACACCTGAGGAAAATTAAACATGGTCTAAAATCATAAGTTATTAAGGAGTTATTGTTAATTTTGTTAGATGTTGATGTCAAGTATGATTACACAGAAGGGAGAAGCTGTATATAATAAAACTCTTGAATATCTTTCCCTCCCTCCCACTCCCTCCTTCTAAAAATAAAAACAAAAAATAAAAAACAAATAAAACAAGAGATTAAGTGGTATATAGTAAATAAAAACCTACTTACTTGATTCCTAAAAATCATAATATATTTGATACCATCAGCTTTAAGGACAGGAAATTCATTCACTATTAAAAAATAGAAAGTCATAGTTACTTAAAGGGTAAAGGACTGTTACTCCAAACTAATGATGTTATCAGAGTTTTAAAAAATGAAAACCAAAATGTCAAGTAATGGAAGCCTAATTGATTATGCAATGATATATTACGTAGCTATTAATTCCAGCAGGATTATAAATAATTTTATTTTTTCCCTTGCCTTTAAGTTTCATGGTAAATGAACATGTATTACTTAGATAACTGAATAAAAATGATTTGGACCATGCATCAATGATCACATCATCTACACTTCTAGAACTGAAGCTGTTCTAAATTAAAAACATGTCTCTCTATGCTTTTAATTATTCTAGTGGTAGGCAAATAAATTAGTGAAAGGGACAGAACATTGGCTAATTGTTAATTCTTTAAGCTGGATGATGGTCACATCCAATGTAAGCTCATTTGCAATACTCTCTATACCTCTGGGTATATATAAATTTCCTATACAAAAAGTTTCCTTAAAAAAGGAATATATCTGAACTAGATCAACACACACAAAACATCAGAAACTATCCTTAATATTTATCAGTTTCAAGTACGTGGAAATGTTCGATTTTTAAGAGCTCATTTTTCAAATAGGAAAAGGAAGCCAGTATAATTCCTATTCATACACTAGAATAACAAAGCTGAGTTACAAGTTCAGTTTTACTCATATTTTCCTTTTAAACAAGCAATATTTTTTAAATCAAAGCTAACTTCACATTAGAGAAGATCTGGGGAAACCATTTGAGATTTTATTAAGTAAAAGGAATAACTGTAACAAGGATAGGAACCAGTTTTTTGAGTATTATGGTGATGTAGAGTCCTTAGTATGACTTGACACATTACTTATTTCATAGTCTAACAATGTAAATAAAAATTACAGATATAGTGTCATAAGTTATATAAAAGAAAAAATTTCACAACTTACCATTAGCTGATTTTAAATCAGGGAGGATGTGATTCACAAAGAACTCAGTCAGGTTGACAAGTTCATTTGCTTGTGTAATTCCATGCTGAAAAGCAAATTTGTAACAGTAAATTAAATAACACAAAATGCCTGTATATATCTATCACATTAGAAATTTAAACAATTTTTAAAACCACAGTAAAGATGGAGACAACACTTCAAAACACAAACTTCTAATACATAAAACAGGATTATCTTAATAAACAATAAAGAAACATCCCTAAATCAAACAATAGCTAGATTTAAGTTTAGTACATTTTATACACTGGATCTCAGCAAAGGTAACAAGCATGGCATCTGTCAATTTTTTACTCCACAAGAAACTGAAGTGCTTAATATAGCAACATACATTCTAATCAGAACTAACAGTTTATCTGACACAGTAGGCTATATTATCAGAGATGTATTTTTTCTTTTTGACTTCTGTGGTTACCAAAGCCTATTTTAGAAAAAAAACCACATTAAAAAGATTTACCAGGCCGCGAGCAGTGGCTCACGCCTGTAATCCTAGCATTCTGGGAGGCCGAGGCGGGCGGAGTGCTCAAGGTCAGGAGTTCGAAACCAGCCTGAGCAAGAGCGAGACCCTGTCTCTACTATAAATAGAAAGAAATTAATTGGCCAACTAATATATATAGAAAAAATTAGCTGGGCATGGTGGCACATGCCTGTAGTCCCAGCTACTTGGAAGGCTGAGGCAGAAGGATCGCTTGAGCCCAGGAGTTTGAGGTCGCTGTGAGTTAGGCTGATGCCACGGCACTCACCCTAGCCTGGGCAACAAAGTGAAACTCTGTCTCAAAATAAAAAAAAAAAAAAAAAAAAAAAGGATTTACCTTCTGTGTTTGGGCTTTTGATGCCAAAGATGTCACTAGGTAAATGGCTGCATCTTTGTGTTTCCAGTTGACAGATGGATTTTTTGCATATTCCTGCAGCATGGAGTTAACATAACCAGAAAAGATTCCTGTCACAGGTCCCTCAAAAAACTTGCATAATCCTCGTACAAGATCACAAGCAGCTCTGCGTCTAGTATCAATATCTATAAAATGAAAAGCAAATGTATCATGGGAGAAAGAAACAACCACTGATTGCCATGTGATAGCTCAGCAACATAAATAATGAAAAAAATGCATTTCCCCCCACAAGAAACACGAAATGAGAATGAAACTAAAGGTCACAGAATTATGACAAATATTAATAAGTATATAAGAAAGAGAAGACAAATGATTCGATTTTTGATACTTTTATGTAGGTCATATAAGACCTGCTTTTTAACATGTACGACTTAAGGAAAATGGTTTTCAATGAATGTCAGCAGAAATGACACTCTTATTTCTAACTCCCACTCTTCTCCATATTTACTAGAAAGAGAACAATCTTAAAATAGGCTTGTTGGGAGACAAATAGTTAGAAAACCAAGATACGTACCAGATCCTTCCAAATCTCTTCTTATGTACTCCTCAGAATTATCTTCAAATGCTTCTTCATCTGCAGCTATAAAGAGAATTGATATTTCAGATAATCCCACAGAAAGACAAATCTATATTGTACTTAACAGCTGAGTATGCAGAAGAGTATATATATATATAGAACTGCCTTTTATATTGCAAAGGCCACCCTGAAAGACTAGGTATTAGGTAATTCACACAGCTGTGAGATAGGCTCGTTTGTCCCCAGAACTGGATTTCTCCTCTAGCTTTCAAAAGTAAGTGTTGGCGATCAATCTTGGAATGCTAACCTTTTATTCTTCCAGAAAAGAACATTAAAAAAAGCAAACAACCTAACTATAATCACCATCATTTCATAAAAGTCATTTCAACAACGAAACACCTAGGGAAGATAGTAACAGAATAAAGGTCTTATAAATTTATTTTGATGAAAACACAAAAGGAAATAAAACCTTGCCCATAACAAGGTTCTTAACATTGTCCTAACCTCCTCATTTTGTTCCAGACATAATTTGAGAAACACTGAACTAATAACTGCTTTGATATAAAAAACAATCCCTTCACCTTCACACCTTGCTATTCATAACAGTAAGAAGAGGAACAGACATTTTACATATAAATACACTTAGGACAATTCTAACCTTTTTATTAGTATTATTTTCTTTTTTATTAACCTACATCATGCTTTAGTATTTTAACCTTAAGCACGACCTACAAGTGGGCTTCAATCCTGTATTTAAAAGTTATCTTTCTACTCTCAAGTCAACTGTTTAAAAACAGCTATTTGCCTTGGTGAAATACTAAATCAAACAACACCAAATTCCTTCCCTAAACTGAGATGCTGGATAGTTTTATTTTCTTCTCAATATAACAGGATTTAAAAAATCTTATTTAGTATTTCTATGAGAAAACCCCCCAATACACAACTAAGCTCATTACAGCAACACTCATTTCACAGATGCCACATTTTCTTATTTTACATATTTTTAAATTTTTTATCTTTTTCTTTCTGTTTCTTTATCGAGCAGGTAGACAGATGCCACATTTTCTGTCTTGGTTTAGAAATTAGGTAATAAATGACCCAAAAATTTGGTAATAAAAGATTTAGATTAACTATGTTTTAAAAAAGCAACAGAATTATATGCATCTAATTTTTAAAAAATAAAGCAACAGAAGACATTAAATTTATACTAATATACTTTTAAGAAACAGAGTTTTTACTCCCTTGAAAAAGCTTTCACTTTGCCATAATTACCTCTAAATTCCATGTTAGGCACAATAACCTTTTCACAGATACTTGTCAGCGTGTTCTGGTCCTCAAACAGATTCTTATAATGAGGTCTCTCACAAACTGAAGCCAGAAATTGAATTGCATTACTTACCAACTGGAACAAAACACAAGAACAGTAAGATTTTTAAAAGCAAAACTGAACAGTTTATTTCTTGGGGGAGATGGAGAATGTCTTTTAATTATTTGTCTCCACCATCTTACCAAATCATATTTAACCTCTTGACCTGTTGTAACTAGTAAATTCCAGATGGCTGTGACAAAACGAGGCAGGTACCGTTGAAATTCTTCATCATATTTCTGTGCATAGAGTGCAGCATTATCACAAATCTGGGATTTTAAGAGCTCCAATAAGCCTGCTTCCTCTTCATCCTTACATAAAAGAAAAGAGAAAACTCAAACATACAACTCTAATGCTACCAACAATCAGGGGAGTAGGTGAATTCCTGAATTAGACTCTTCAAAATTTAAATTCAATACAGTTTTTTTTTTTGTAAACAACACCTATGACACTATCAATCTTTTCCCCAAATCTTTCCCATTTATTAATCATTGAGAACAGGCTTCAAAAGTTTTCAAGTTGAATAAAGCCTTTTCTTCTGGTTGCTAAATTACAAAATATTTCCATACGTATTAGATTAAAAATAGTACATTCCTACACAAACCTGAATGATGATCATATTGCACTTACTTGACAATACAGTTAACTAGATCGTCTTGCTGCCTTCCAAAAGGGTTATCATCCCTTTAATATATTAAGATGGGAAATTCCCCCACCCCCACATAAGGTAATATTATATGATTTTCACAAATACTGTTTTGGTTATACAATATTAAACACAAATTTGTATAAAGGGTCAGCACACTGTGGTCTGCAGGCCAAATCCAGACCGTTGCCTGTTTTTGTAAATGAAGTTTTATTATACTATTTCTAGTACTGTCTGCGGCTGCTTTCACACTGCAACTGCTGAGTAACAGACTGTATGGCCTGCAAATCGAAAGTATTCACTACCTGGCCCTTTACAGGACAAGTCTACCAATGCCAATCTAAACCATGATAGTGATTTATGCAGCAATCTCTACTACAGCAAACCAGAAAATACCTTTTGAGCTGTTTTAAGTGCCAAACCCCTCGAATTTAGGAGAGATAAAAAGAACCCCCTCACAGCTGCTTCAAGGCATAAATATTAAAGAATGTGAGATGACACAAGGTAGTACATGGTTAACTGGGCAAACAGCTTCTATAATAATTCAATCTGAAAAATTTCCTTTAGAGTTAAATGTGAAGAAAAGCTTTGTTTTCTTAAGGAGTGTTTTTTATCCAACTGGATGAAATTATTATAAGGGAGCCAAATCCTTTAAAATTCCCTTTGACACAGTCAAACTCTAAGACAAAAATCTGTCATACAACCATATTAATGATTCCCTTTCTGTACCTCACTCACGAAATCTGATTTGAATCACCAATTCTAATTTTTATTTTATCTGGTGTTGAAGTACTTTTCATATTTTATTTTATGGTTTTTGTTTCTTGAGAAAGATCATAAATACATTAATAAAGGAGCAACCAGCCTGCGCAAGAGCGAGATCCCGTCTCCACTATAAATAGAAAGAGATTAATTGGCCAACTACCAAAAAAAAAAAAAAATATATATGTATATACACACACACAAAAAATTAGCCAGGCATGGTGGCACATGCCTGTAGTCCCAGCTACCCATGAGGCTGAGGCAGGATTGCTTGAGCCCAGGAGTTTGCTGTGAGCTAGGCTGACACCACAGCACTCTAGCCTGGGCAACAGAGTGAAACTCTCACTCAAAAAAACCCCAAAACAAAACAAAACTTAAAAAAATAAAAATAAAAAAGGAGCAAATGAGTAGCACAGAATAAGCACTGTATATTTAAAAGAACATACTGGCCAGGCGCAGTGGCTCACGCCTGTAATCCTAGCACTCTGGGAGGCCGAGGCGGGAGGATCACTCAAGGTCAGGAGTTTGAGACCAGCCTGAGCAAGAACGAGACCCTGTCTCTATTAAAAACAGAAAGAAATTAACTGGCCAACTAAAAACATATAGAAAAAATTAGCTGGGGATGGTGGCACATGCCTGTAGTCCCAGCTACTTGGGAGGCTGAGGCAGAAGGATTGCTGGAGCCCAGGAGTTTGAGGTTGCTGTGAGCTAGGCTGATGCCACAGCACTCTAGCGCAGGCAACAGAGTGAGACTCTGTCTCAAAACAAACAAAAAAACCCCAACATACTATAAAACCAGACCAGAAACCTTTACGAATTATAAATGTTATCATTTTCCTTCTTTTCCAAGCTGTGGATGACCTTTAAATAAAAGAGACTACCACTACAGAGGTTTAAGTTTTGTTCGTATCTTCAATGACAATTTTATTTCATAAGATAGTCACATGTGAATACTTTAAAGCCTCACTTTAATTAAATCACCTTATCTGTATAGTGCAACATAAGCGAGGCCCACAATACAAGTACTTCTGTTTTGTACACAATAACCAAATTATTGAACATCAAACAAAATTAAATATTACTTGCATTCTTAGAATTTTATCTATTAGCAATGCAAAAGTAAACAGGTTTTCAGAGGGTACCCAAATAATTTTTAATGAAAGAAAAAGTCTACTCAGGCAACATTTTAAATACTTACATCAGTTTGTAGAAGCTTATTATCCAATGTCAAAAGTGTATGAAAATTATCCATCCAAGTTTCCATATTATCTTCAAAAAATTCAGGAAGATCCTAAAGAATAAACTTTTGACTGAAATAAGTTCGCTACTTTATTAAGTTTCCCCACAATGCCACACATTCTGCACATGCCTATAGGATTAAGCCCAAACTCAGCCTGAGCATTACCTATTCTGACAAGAATGCTCTGCTGTAGCTAGGTCTGGCAGCTTAATAAATCATTCAGACTTCTGCCTCTATTTGTCTGCTTTCATCATAAATGATGTCACCTCTAGTTCCTGTCCCAGTCTAAATCTTCCTTCAAGGTCCAGATAAGCCAACACGAAGCCTTTCGTTACAAAGCTCAGTGTTTACCAATACATTTCCTTTCCTTTTTAACCACTTTATTTATTATAAGATGACCACCAACACAGAATCAAACTTATCGGCTTACATAGGTACTGATTTCCTGTGGCAGAGTACTGCCTTCTTAATGAGGAAGAACCCCCCCCATCCTGTCCCCAAGGGTAAAGATTATGCTTCCTTTCTCTGGTCTCCCTTGTTCTGCATGACAAGTTATCAAGAGCTTCATTTTACCTGACTTCTCAGAAGTAGAATTCAAAAAAGGTATAAGCAAAAACAGTAGTAGTCATTTAACTCAGAATTTCTCAAACTGATGTCTAGCTGCCAACGTGGGACATGTTATTTTGAGTTGTTCATCTTCTCCTACTTTAAACTTAAGAGAACCCAATTTCCTTTTGGGGAACACTCTCCCTATCGCTGCAAGTGCAGTCACACTGTTAAGATAAGTACAGGTCCTGGCTATGAACAATGAAAAGGCCAGTTCCCTCTTACATCTCACGGTAGCAATCTGTACCAATTAATACCCCTTTCTCAGTCCTGGAACTTGGAATCTTTTTTTTTTTTGAGACAGAGTCTCGCTTTGTTGCCCAGGCTAGAGTGAGTGCTGTGGCGTCAGCCTAGCTCACAGCAACCTCAAACTCCTGGGCTCAAGCGATCCTCCTGCCTCAGCCTCCCAAGTAGCTGGGACTACAAGCATGAGCCACCATGCCCGGCTAATTTTTTTCTATGTATATTAGTTGGCCAATTTCTTTCTATTTATAGTAGAGATGGGGTCTCGCTCTTGCTCAGGCTGGTTTCGAACTCCTGACCTCAAGCAATCCGCCCACCTCGGCTTCCCAGAGTGCTAGGATTACAGGCGTGAGCCACCGCGCCCGGCCTGGAACTTGGAATCTTAAACTACTGATTCAAGAACAGA